>JAHDVE020005302.1:0-91377 GCA_022606495.2 Halesus radiatus | reverse complement strand
CACTCGGATTGCTTTCGAAGACCTCTTCAAAGTATTTCATCCATCTCTCTTTTATTTCTTTCTCATTCGTCAACATTTTTCCATCTTTCGATTTTATCACTTTCACACATCCACTTTCTGGACCATTCCGTGACCTTTTGACCTCCTTCCAAAATAGTTTAATATTTTCTTGGAAGTGGTTTGTCATTTTGATCCCCTCTTCTTCTTCCAGGCGTTTCTTTCGTTCTTTCACTCCATCACGTACTCTTTTCTTGCATCCCTTGTAAACTTCTTTGGCTCTATCCCTCTCTTCGCTAGAAACACTGCCAGTCGCTATCAGAAATAACCACGCTTTCTTCTTCTCTGAGACCAGTGCTTTAATCTCATCATCCCACCATGCATCACCTTTCTTTCCACCTTGCGTACTTATTCCACATACCTCTCTAGCAGATTCACAGAGGCTCACTTTTATGTGGTCCCATGTTTCGTCTATGCTTAGACCGTCCATTACCTTATCATTCAGTCTCATCTCTACACAATTTTCATGCTTACTTCTTACATTATCGTTTTGCAATTTTTCAATTTTGACTCTAGTTGAGGTCGACACCGTTTTCACTTTAGAGCGCCAGCCGCGGAAGAGGTTTACTCTCGACACAACCAGGAAATGGTCGGTTTCTATCTCAGCCCCTCTGAAAACTCTGGTGTCTGCGGTGACGGCTCTCAACCTAGAGTCAATTACTACAAAATCAATCATTGACCTCTCATTTCCTCTTTCCCACGTATATTGATGGATACCTCTATGATTGAAAAAAAGTATTTGATACAAATAGGTTCCACTCTAAACATACTTCAAGCATTCTGTTTCCATTGTCATTCGTTCTTTTATCCCCAAATAAACCTAAAGCTGATTCAAAACCATCCCTTCTAATACCCACCCACCCATTCAAATCCCCTGCCATTATAATCCTTTCATTCATATTTTTAATCTCATCACATCGCTCACACCAGTCCAAAAATCATCTTTCACTTCATCGCTTTCGGAGTTGACAGGAGCATAGCATATAACTAAAAACACTCTTGTCAACCCGATTTTGAATCTGATCCACATTATTCTCGGACTTACACATTCATATTGCAACATACATTCCACCATTCTAGGAGACAGTAACGCTGCAACACCTTGACAAGCCCTGTCTGTATCTGGTCTCCCAGACCAGATGACGAGCGTGTCATTATGCTGCATCCTACCGCTCGCCTTTTTCATACTCTCTGTTATACAGAGTACATCCAGACTTTTCCTTCCCATCGTATCACATAGTTCATTCATCTTTCTTTCCATTCCTCCTATGATATTCCACGTGCCAATTCGACATTGTTCACGTTCCTTCCTCCTCTTCGCGCTAATGAAGGGTTGGCGGTGTGATGGATAGCGAGCCTCATCGACACCTGGGTCGGCCATTCCCTTCCATGGACTACTTAACTACCCATAACTAAACTTAACATAACATAGCACAATAAAATATAGCTTAACACACTTGTAGCTTACCATAACATACTACAATCTAGCTTATAACTTAACATATTACGGCATGGTATGATATTCATTATCTAACTTATAACTTAATATAATAATCCATATCATTTAATAAACTTAACATATCATACCTTAACATACATCTCATAACTTATCTTATCCTTAACATATAATGATACTTATCTTATATTATATCTTATATTATATCTTATCTTATATTACATGTATATGATAACGTAAACAGGGTAGATGGATTTCAAATTATGCTGGGTGGTTTTTAAGGCGATACATGACATGGCTCCACCTACCTGTCGGAACTGTACACTCCAAACGATGTCAATAGCAGGTAATCAACTCTTCGATCAGCATCTTCAATAGGAAGACTCTCAGTACCTAAACGCAATCCCAATGCCAATTTCGGAGACCGAGCTTTTGCAGTAGCAGGCCCAACAGCTTGGAACAAACTTCCTTCACATCTGCGAAAGTTCGACAGCCATTGATGTCGACAGTTCTATAGAAATCAGAGCAAAACTAAAGACTCACCTTCCTAATTTATAGTATCCAGAATAACGACTGCATTGGTTTAGTGGTGTTTTTGATTACTCAGTCCGAAGGATTTACATATATGTCTATTTACTTTCACTTTTTTTGTGTTTATTGGACATTAACTATGTAACAATTTCTAGATATTTTGTTTGAGAAGTTTTATTCATTGTGTATTTTTTTTTATTTCACTATCACAGATATTTACCATTATTATTCGCGAAATAATAAATTCAAATAACAAAAGTACATAGTGAATAAAACTTTTCAAACGAAATACTTTCACCTTTATTACTTTATTTAATGATATAACATTTCTTACACTTTTTCAAATGCAAATAATTATCATCGAAAATCTCAGTTAAACCTCGAGTAGAACATTTAAACTTTTTTCGGTCATTTTTTAAATCTCTCCAGTCCTAAATTCGAAAAAAAACATAAATATTTTAAATATATACCAACTCTTCTTTAGCCACTAACCTAAATATAAAAACTTTAATCAATAGCAAATAAGAATTGAATTGTAAATGCAACGCAATGTTTTCTAATATTGTTTCCTGTGCGTTCAAAATCATATCTTCCCAAGCTATGAGTTTTTAACTTTATAAAATAACGTGTTAATTAATCTGGAGTGACCTGCCAGGTAAGCACGTTTTTTTATATCTGTTTGTATATAATAAAATAAATCCTAGCAAGTAATATTAATATTAAGTTTAAATTTTAGTAATATTATACCTTGAGGTGATTTTTCACTAAAACATCGCTATACAAATCATCAAATTATTATTATTCTACCTTTGTATGTTTCACTTACTAACAGCACGGACAATGATCATAACAGATATTTGTAATATTATAAATATGTATGTTAGTTGTGAGACTCTAGTATTAAGCCATAGTTGTAAGTCATATTGCAGTATTGTATATAAATAAGCAATTGGTCATAAAACTGTATTAGTTCTATGACCAATTGCTACGTCACTACTAAGTCACTACTTATACGGCTGCGCTGCCTATAAAGTTTTGTATGAAACAGGCCGCCCAGCCGTTCCTCTTAAGTCTAAATTGTAAGTCACTACCTATACGTCATACTTGTAAGTCACTAGCTATAATTCATAGATGTAAGTCACTACCTATAAGTCTCAGTAGTTAGTCACTAGCTATAATTCATAGATGTAAGTCACTACCTATAAGTCTCAGTAGTTAGTTACTAGCTATAAGTCTTAGTTGTAAGTCACTAGTTACAAATTTTACACGTAAGCCATCAGAAATAAATATTAGCTGTAAGATAATAAATTACCCATCGTTAATGAATATTTTAAATATTCCAACATTAGAAAACAGACGGAAAATTAACGACCTAACCTTTTTACTAAAATTGTTAAACTGTAAATTAAATTGTTCTGAACTCCTGCATTTAATAAACTTGTACATACCCAATCGAACTACAAGACAGACATTAACTTTCTACATATCTTTATCCCGTTCTAACTATAGTTTGAATTCACCAATTCAACGCTTACACAGTCTTGGTAACAAATACTTAAATGATATGGATGTATTTGACAATAATCTAAACTTGGCAAATTTCAAAAGGAGGATGAGTGATTTGTTTCTGCCTGGTTTATAAATTATTGTTAACTACAACTTTTAACATTATTTACTTATTTGTTATCAATGTCAGTATTGACTTGGTGGATATTGGACCCGTTATTTTTTTATTTTTTCTGTTACTGTGCATTATTAGTTTTTGGTGCAGTTACTGAAATGTGTTTTGCACCTGTGTGAATATTATAAACTAAATATGTAAAAGCCCATATAGGGCGTATATAATATAATAAAAATAAAAATAAAAAGATATTAGTTATAAGTGAGGTTAAATAAACGAGTTGTAAACCGCCCTTGAGGTGATTTTCCCACCAAAACGGCGCTATAGAAGAAATCCAATTATTATGGACCATGATCCATTATTAGTATTTTTTTGTTTTTACATGAATATCGCACAAGAGTCAACTGCTCCCAACCGTCTGTAGCCAGTGAGACTATGGCACCCCCAATTGGGAAATGTTGTGAGGCTGAAGGTATAGCGGAGGGGAAGGAGACGGGAAAGAGGAAGGTGGGGAAATACCTGGCTATTCAGATCTGGTCACCAAACACGGCTAAAAGCCATTTCAAGCAACGTTTCAATTCTGAATGGTGGTCTTTCACCAGGGCGATACGATAGTATGAATCAGTACACACCAAAAGTATAAGTTTCATTGGCTCCTCCGCTTCGATAGTCTGTGCAGTTTGGTCGTAGCTCGGCGATAGTCGGCACGCTTCCATGCCATATATCTCCATTTGTTTCTATTATCTATGGATAGTATGGATGAAATAGGATTCTGTGTATCCCCTGTTACGTGCGGCGTTTATGAGTGAAAGGAAGACGATACAATGGAGTTATCAGTAGTATGTTCTTATTCAGCACCTGCTGGCCAGGATGAGTTCCAAAGAGTCCATGTCAAACAGGAAGAGTTTGTTGCCCCTGGTAGAAGCTTCCCCCGTCCAACGGGACTCTCGTCTCATCACAAAAACACAAAGTGGCGACGACACCCTACAAGGAATCTACCGATGAACTCGCTGGAAGAATGGCGGTCGCGAGGAATAATTTAATTCCTCTGGAAACGTGTCCAGCATACGTACTAGTTCTACCTAATACTAGTGGACACACGATTGGATGCTTTACGAGGCAATATATTATAAAAAATATATGCAAAGCCATGTAGGGAATTACGAGAGTAAACAAAAAAGCCTAGGCTAGAAGAAATAATACACGCAGGAAGTAAAGTTGTTCTAGGGGAAGAAAGATTCTATGGAGATTTCCCGTGTTAAACATTTTTCTGCTAATTTCAGATAATTGACGACCTTCGTGGTAGAGTATTAAAGCTTCTACTGAGCCCGAAGGTCTATGGTTTAAATCAGTACAGTTTACAGTATCCTAGTTTGCAAGTCCGAATAACCTGACAATATTAGAATTTCTCCGACTTCCAACATTATAAGCGGAAGATATTGCTTGTGCAATGAAGGAGGACTTAGCTAGGAGGGGGATTGCATCACCTGGGTGGGAACCAGACGCATTTGTCAACTCAGCCACTTAACGGTAAACTCTAAGCATGACTCGTGTTGAAAAGGCATTAAACCGGTACCCGCTGTGAGTCTCAAACTAGATCCATCCGACTGCCAGCATAGCGTCCTACCCCGTCAGCCTAACGACTATAACTGGGCATTTTATTGAAGACATTTATTATTTCGGAACTACAAAAGGTTACCATGGCAACACAAAGCTGTTCACTTCGTCTTTGAAACGTGTTCTACACATTCAAATGTTTTCACGTTTTATCAATTGACAATTTGTTTAAAGAAACAACACCAAACATTACTAATAATTTTTTTAGCGTTTTTTTTAAATTTCTAATATTTATCTGTGAAATTTATTTAGTATTTATCTAGAATCTAATACATGGTTATTTCCAGTGGCGTGCATTGCTCTACGACCAATGGTAGGTAGGCTGTGTAGTTTTTCAAGTTCAGGTATGAATAGTGCATTGAATATTTGAAAATAACAATCGCTGTTTTGGCCAACTCGATAAATGAGCGAACAAGTTCCTTTCTAAATTCATGGTATAAAACACATTTTGATTAGAAAATTTGTCGCCTATTTTATTATAATTTATCTTATGGTTATTTTTTCTTAGGGTGGGCACAGCTTTTCAGCCTTTATGAACTGCACGCCACTGGTTATTTCGATACATGGATTTGAGAAATAGGAAAAACATCACTTTTGCGTGTAATTATCTTCCTTGCAAAGCGCTAGATAATGAAAATAGTGAAAACATAAAATTGTCATAGAATGTGATGTGGAATCAACTCTTTTCGGGATGTATAACTAATTTCTAAACACCGGTTGGTTAAAGTAAACAATATGCACATATTTGGACCACTGTGATTTTATAAAAATTACCATCATTTTCCTAGGAGTCCTCTTGGTGATACCACTTAAAACATTTTAAACGATCGCAGCGCCCTCATTTTTTGTCTACTATTAAATGTCAGACATTAAAATATAGTATATTTGCGGCCTGACTTTTATTGTCATCCTGATGGGGACAACCATTCTGAGACACGACACTTTTTGAAATGGCGTTTGCAATTTTTAGTGACCACATCTGAATAGCTAGGCATTTCCCAACCGTCCCCCTCCTCCAGTTGAGACTTTTGTACGGTATCCACGTTAAGAAAAGAGCGTGACTAAATTAGAAAAAAAAATGTTTAAAACAAAAGAGAAAATAACATTGTTATGGTATGACAATTAATTAATTGTACAGACTATTAGACGTTCATCGATTCAACGTACTCGTACAATAGGGGAACTAAAGTACTGTCACCGCTATGGCAATAAATACTCGTACGAGTAATTAAAATGTTCAGACACCCTCGTCCCTCATTCCTTAATTAACGTTGACTGACGGAAATTTTCAGTGGTACTAAGTGAGAACTTAGAAAAAATAATCAAATGACAATGATAGATGATGACCGGACGGAAATAGAGATAAATTATAAGAATTCCCAGTTAAAAGAAAAACAAGCTAACAAGCCTGGGAATGAACTGACAAATAGGACGCACTGAGAGCTTGCAATCGAAAATAAATAAGAAAAGTAAAACCCTTCTAATATTGCAATAATTGATAATGCTACCATTGACAGGCCTGATTTAGTAAGAGCAATCAGTACCATACATTAAAAAAAAAAAAAAAACATAAATTTGTTGCAGACCACTTTTATTTTATTAAAACTACCGGTTTCGGAAGCACCCTTCCTTCATCAGGAGAATATTATAACTAACTTATGATATAGAATATTGACAAGACATATAAATTTTAGGGGTTGGAGTGGGGGGTAAGCAAATGATGACATTCCGAAACCGGTAGAGTTTTAAAAAAATAAAAGTGGTCTACAACAAATTTATGTGTTTTTTATTGTAAATTATGGCGTGCCACAAAGTTAATGCTTTTTACAAATATGCAATCAGTACCATTTCAACAAATTGGTTTTTTGAGTCATTAGATGCGAGATAGTTCACAAAAACGGAGCTATAGAATTGTCCATTTATTATTATTATTATTAAACACAATCAATTGTTTGTTTACTTGGTCAGGAATAGTCTAATATTCACTCTTAACAGTAAAAAATCCCCTGACGTCTTTTTCTAGCTGATGACAACTTCCGTACGGTATGGATACGATTGGCGACACATTTTTGAGACTGCCGTTGGGTATAATAACACACCGGAAGCTTTTTATTGCCTGTATTGTGAACAAGGTAATACTTGTTTGTACCTGCATTTTTTTTTTACATAAATACCGCACAAGAGTCCCAACTGCTCCTAACCGTCTTGAGCCAGTGAGACTATGGTATCCCCAATTGGGGAATGTTGTGAGGCTGAAGGTATAGGAGAGGGGAAAGAGAAGGGGGAAGAGGAAGGTGGGGAATACCTGGCTATTCAGATCTGGTCACCAAACACGGGTAAAAGCCATTTCAAGCAAAGTTTCAATTCTGAATGGTGATCTTTCACCGGGGCGATACTGAGAGTACTGCATTACTTAAGGTCAGAAATGTGCAGAGGTGGCGGATGTATTAACTGTTCACAATGTAGGTACAAGAAAGCTAAAAACATACACACATTGGAATTATGACTATTGCGACAAAAACTGAGGAATTATATATTGTTGTTTTTGCTGTTTTTAAATTCCATTTTCTATATTTGATTACTTTATTCTCCACTTATCTATTCTTATAACTCCACCCCTGCTGATAGCGTGTAACGCAAATTATATTTTTTCACTCTTATCTTCTATATTTACACATTTTTCTACCTTTAAACAAATGTGATATTTCTGTGTCCAATGGTATAAATTCAAAGAAACAAAACGAAAATCTAGAAAATCGTGGCACGCTATTCCAAACTCATTGCTTTTAGAGAGGACTTACAATATGTATTAGTAACACGAACGACCAGGGTACGTGAAGGACCAAAAACTGAATGTGGCATAGAAAAATCCTAAAATCGGGGCCTAAAAGATGAAAATGTAACCCGAAAAATAGTTTAATAAGACCATAAGGGCTAAGGCTGATGTAAGCGTAATGAGTAAGATTAAGAAAGGGACGATTAGATGGTTTGGGCATGTGGAGCGAATGAATGAAAAAAGGAGTGTAAGAAGAATGTATGACGCGAATGTGAATGGAAGAAGAAGCCGGGGACGCCCGAGGAAGACATGGTACGATCAAGTGAATCAAATACTCGAGTGGGGCCATGTCAGAAGTCGGGATAATAGAAGAGAATGTATGAGACTATGTATGAATGTGAATGAAGCAAGAAGTGTATGCCAAGATCGAGTTGTTTGGCGGTCCGTCCTCTCTGCCTACCCCTGCGGGGAAACGGCGTGATGGTTAGTTAGTTAGTTATAAGAGCTAAACCAACGTCATCAGAAGACAAAATTGAACCTGAATTCAAATGATGCTTTTTGCATATCGTGACCATACAACGAAAAGTGGCTAAGTTCAAAGTCCACATTTGTTGGCAGATTGAGATTGAGGATTTTTGGATTGACAATTGGACAAGACAATTGTTTCGCAAGTTAGGATATGTATTATTTGATGTGTCATATACGGACAAAATATCCTGACTTGCGAAGCTGTGAGTTTGTGCCAAGGACTTCAGTCTCACCAACGGACAGGGAAATTGACTTGGCCACTTTTCGTTGTATGGTCACGATATAAACTAACGCGGTTTTTCTACGTTTAAAGGCATAAATTCTAAAAAGCAATACACACAATCTAGAAAATTATTCAAGATTATACTGTCATACTAAATTAACTGCTTAATTTCTATAAACAAGCTTCTAAACAGCTTTGCGTTTAAATAACAAAGGGAAAAGTCTAAAACTGCAGAAAATTTTCGACATTGCACAATCACAATAATTACAGTATAAGTAGAAAATCGTGCCAGCTCATTTCTGTAACGGACTAGACCTTTCCAACCAGGTAAAAGTAATAAGGCAACACGTACAACAATAATATCCATTTGCAGCTCAATATTGTGACAAGCACTTAGCCACGAGTATGACGTATCGAGTCCATTCTCAGTTTACGGCTTCCTTGTGGCTTGTAGCCTTTGCCTTCGCTAAGCCTCGCAGTAAATTATTAAGCGCAATCAAGTAACGTAAAAGGGAGTAACCTAACATGGGCTTGGGACCAAAGACGGCATAGGCCGGTTAGCGACCGGGCCTAGATGGAATAACGATCGGGCTTTACTTGAAAAGCGGCGGTTATGGCTGAACCTTTTGTTAAAGAGTATAAGGAGCTCACCGTTACGCGTAGAATTATAATTAAATAGCGGGATTGCATAAAGCGACTACTCATTCTTGTAGAATTATAATACCTAGGTTTAGTACGTACCTAGTAGAACCTTTTATTGAAACATTTTATTGATGTTGTCAACTCGTGAGTACTTTGAGATTTTGATGATATGATTTTTTTGATGCTGTGATGATATGACGATTATGGTGATTTGATGATGTGATGATATGATGTTTTGATGCTGTGGTGATATGATGATTATAGTGATTTGATAATTCGGTGATTTGATGGTTTGATAATTTAGTGACTCAATGATTTACTAATTTGTTGATTTGATGATTTTGTTTCAATATTTAATTGTATCAGATGATATTTTGACGCTTATTGTAAAATTCAGAAGTAAGAGGAAAAGAGGCGTACGATAATGAGATGAAGCGATTCGATTTTTTAGAATTACTGAAAATCATAAAAAAGGAAAAAGCTTAACAGATACCGCAATTTCAGGTATTCCTAGGAAAATAAGTTTAGAAGATGAACTACAGCAATTTTGACAATAAATCTGGAAGAAATAATACGAAAAATAATTGTGTGCAACAAAAATAAAATTGTATCCCAACCCTTTCAACAATTTAGAGCAATAAAAAATATCTCGGAAAGTTTTTGGTTGGCATTTTGTTATTTTTAGAAATCAAATTAAACAAGTCTCCGTACTCTCCGTGTTGGAACGTTGGCCGATCATATAGTGACTATAAATCGGGCAACTACAAGATCGGCCAATTTTCCAACTACGAACTCCAACTTTTTTATGAATATCGGCCTATTCATAGAAAACTACCGAAATTTTTAATATTATTGACACGGTTCGTTTCTCATTAGGTACTCATAATACTGGAAATAAATAATAGGTGTCTATGAAATAATAATTAACGGGAATCACCAAATCACCCATCCTTTGTTTCATGAACTTCACAATAAAAAAAATCTTGTCACGTGTTTTTGTCTTTCAAAATGTCAATTTTATAGACACCTCCGCTTGTGGATAGCTGTTGCGCCTGTTTTAGATCCGTATTTTATTTTCACGCATAGCCTGAATCAGATTGCAGTGCATAAAAATATAACTACTGGCCCCGATAATACATTGGATTACATGCATTTCGCCATTGGGTAATTTTTCATAAAAGACGCCGCTATACAAATTATTCAATTATTATTATTATTTGCATAATATGCATAATGCATATTTGGGAATTTATTTGGGGGTTTGTTGCATATTTGAGTCTTTTTTCGTCAATTCAGCTCAGTCATGGTTTATTCTTCACGCAGCACGTCCGTCAGGATCGCTTGCCGAAGACGAACTCACACTGAACCGCCAATGTGTGGAGGTTAGTTCGTGCAAGTTCGCCAACTAGTTTGAAGGTTGGACCAACTTAGTTCGCCACCGGAGTGATCTCGGGCCAACCCACCGAACTCGAGCCAAAGTTGGCCCAACGCGCACGAACTACCCCTCTACACGATCGCCCAAACGTTCGGAGTTGGGGGCGATTGTGCGTTCGTGGCATAAATGAGGCGATGCGATGAGTCGATCACCAATATATATATTTATGAGGCCAAATTATTCTACAAAACAAAGATGGCCCTATAACGAGATACGCTCGAATACAATAAGATATATAGAATGTCCATTGTTTGTGCATTATGTGTATATAATGTATAGCATCTTTCGTATGAGCAATTCGAGGTCAATAATGGATGGTCAATATTCTTGCTCAACCGCGTATGACGAGGTCAGGTGGTGTATGGCTATTAGAAGAATGACTTTGGCCTTCTCAGTGTTGTAGGTCCAGTTCTTCAATGTGTATGAGACAATATCGTTTTTTTTTTTAAACTGTATTCTTGTTTATAAGTTGTTTTATTAGGAGTAGATAACAAGTTTTAAGGTCACACCTCAACATATTTTCAACACATCTCTTTCTGTAAGTGCTTTATAAACTGCACTGTGCTGAGACGCATTCAAATTGGTTGATGGTTAGAAGGAAAAGAACAATATAGGTATACAAAAAAAAAAATAAAACATTTTCCCACGAACAATCATCCTTAGGACTATATATTTTGCACTTTGTGAATCCATTATCACATACGGCATACTGGCTTGGGGAAGTGCAACGAACATAGCATCAGACACAAGAGAAAAAATACAAAAAGCGACAATTAAATATTCATCCTTCAAGTGCCGTTCAACACAGACATGAGTGAAATCTACAAAACACTAGAGGACAAGATAATAATACAACTCTATGCCAAATCTATACTAATACTACACCTATTCTAACATAAACTCTATATTCCAATTGAACCTCAAACCTTAATAAAAACCAGGCCCTCAACAAATAAAACCTAGAATATCCCGAAAACACACACCTCACCTGGGCAAATACACTTACGCAATCAAACTATATAATTGTTTGCCCACCACACTGAAACAACTACTAACTATAAGTACGTACATCTACAATTAATCACAAATATATATCACACCCTGGATAGAATAAAAGGTATAAACTTTTTTGAAAACATTATAAAACCAAACATTAGCCAACCAAAAAAAAAATAAAAATTACTTGACACTCCCATCCCTTTATGTTCATGCAATATACTTTTCAATTAACTGACTTACTCTAAGTATCTATTATAACATGTACATACACAGGTATCTTCCCTTCTTAATGATTTGCCTAATCACTGTCCCTAATAGGTTTTAATTAGGTCTCAGCGGGCAAAATCTGTTAAATATAAATATTTTTTCTCTTTATTTTAAACATAATAAAATTAAAATAAGACTAACGAATACAGATCAATACTTGTATCACATTTGATCACATCCACGCGGACATCTCAGTGGTGTTCACGAAAGATATCATTTTCCATTCACATTATCACCTTTTCAAACCTACCTTACACTCCACATTATAAAAAAAACACCATTCAAAGCACCTAATTATACTGCCAATAAATATATATTGTAACTGTGCATGATGATTACTGTTAGAAATAGTGTACCTATAGAAACAAAAACAAAAAGTAGACATGTGATTGCGGTTGGAGTTCATGAGAATCAATTGCTAGACCGATCTTGGTCACTCGGTAAACTTCGTAAACACCGAGCGTTGTCATATATGTGATAGATCTATCTATACCTCTCGACAACCGAAAAGAATACGATTTTAAGTCTACGTCTGCATGGTATAACGTACTGTGATGGTAGAAAAACAGGAAGCACTTATTGATTTAAGATTCTCACGGCCAATAGTAGAAATTATGTTAGTTGACTTTTGGGGTCTTGTGTTGCGCTTCTTCCTCATTCTTGGGTTTCTTTTTCGGTTTCGTTTTCCGCTCCATAAACTGCCTAAACCCAATCACGACAAAATCCAGTTAACTGAGAAACTGAAGAAAAACAAAACACTGCCTTACTACGCGAAGAAGCGAAAAGGAAAGGTTGGGCTGCATTGCCCAAAGAAAACCAACAAACACTAACATATTATAAATATACTCGTACAGGGTCACGCTGAATCAGAATTTTCATATTTATTCGCTATGCAAATCGTGTTTTTTGTTAATCTCAGTTCGTAAAGTGTTCACCTACTTGTCGGCACGATATTACAGTGAATTAAAGGAAGCAAAGGACTGGACATAGAATAAACGGGGTAGGGTGTGTTTGTATTACTTAAGTGTTATGATGCGTAACTTGTACCTAGGTTGCATGCCAAGTCCCATGTCTTTTAGTCGTATTGATTACTTGGATATGTGGAGAATGTCTACCAGAAAATGAAAGGCTTTTAAACATGGAATACGCGGACGAGAGATGGCATTACATTTAAAAAAAGGCGTTAATAATATAGAATGTTATCTTAATTTTATTTCATAGAGGATTAGAATTAAAAGCCTTAGGTCTAAATTAAGTCATTTTTATTACAAAAAATAGACATAGACATTATTTAACGAAAGTGGAAGAAATAAATAAAATTAAACCTTGTTTCATGTTTTGTCCGTGAGAGACCTCAACCGGTTTTCTAATTGCGTACAATTTGATAATTAATATCGTTGATATTTCAAATACTATACATTATATTATCTTGTCTTATTAAGATTATTAATTAATGAATTTAGCAATAAAAGATTATAATAACTACGTAAGTACGTTGACCTAAATGATACTACATAGGAGGACGAAGACATCGATAAATTTAATATTCATAAAATGATGGAAATATGAGTAGGCTATGCATAACTCGAAATTTCGCTGTTGAAAGCTTCAATTTCATCGGTTAAACAAAATGTGTGTTGGGAAATCTGATTAACAGTCACAAACGATGGAAAATACCCTAAAATAGAATACACGAACATAACAACACCTCGTTGAATCAAATATTCAAAGAAAATATCGCGGTACAGCAATAAATCAACGTCCATTCTTTCTTTCCTCACACACAACGCCCAAATTACAAGATAAGTAATGTGTGATTTATGCAGTGAAAAGATCTATGACTGCATTAAAACATGACAGGAATAATAACACCAGGAGATGAAAGATAAACAAAAACATAGGAGAAATTTTGTAGCACTTTAAAACAAAGATGTGAAAATTTTGATTTTGGGTTAACTTTAAGATAATCAGAGATTCAAAGAACTAAGTAAAAAAAAAGTTATAAGAAAAATTAAAAAAATACGAAATGCCTTAAAAAAGAACCGCGAACAGTAATCAGAAATAAGAGACAAAAATAAAATAATAAATATGAAGAGACTATTATAGAAACCTGTATTAATCAAAAATAAAGAAACCGGCACAATACAATGTTGAAAAACAAAGGGTTATTTATTAATGTCAATAATTCAGATAACGATGAAGAAGAAATTAAGTACGCCCTTAAAGACACAAATAAGAAAAAAAAACAACTGTGGAAGATTGTCCTTATTAAAATAATAAAATAATGCTCTAAAACCTACTACCAAAAAACTGGCTAAAATATTGAATAAAATATCATAACCCAATCTTACCCCCTGCATCAAGAAAGGAGGTAAATCCAACCTGGAAAACTACCGCCCTAATACAGCTTTGTTGCAATAAACTGCTCTCTAAATTCATTAGTTTATTTTTAAATCCAAATAGGCTATCTAAAAAGCTCGATGAAAATAAACCGATTGAAAGGGGAGTATCTAGAGAATAGAACTATCGATGACTTTTAAGAATGATATTATAATATACATAGTATATAATTTTGTAGCGGAACATACGACGAACGAACGGACGAGTCTTTGTCTTGACATCGTGGACCCGCTAAGAGCAGAGGGAAAAGGGAGTTCAGGACTTACAGAGGCAGGTGCCGCAGGTGAGGAAGCTCTCATTGAAGTCCTCATAGTTGATGGAGACGGTCTCGACCAGCGTGGAGCTCATGCCGGCCATGCCGCCTCCCCCGAGACGGGCCCTGAAGAGAAAAACAAACGAAATATTAATATAAAATACAAAAAATACATGAACATATTACATAATAGATTATTCGACATGTCTGGAACAACTCCTGAAGAATAATAAATAAATTTTCTTAAATTTCATCATATGAATCAGTACATCAGTAATCTACTGCCGAGAGTTCCAATGTAACCATATTTCCTGTTACATGTGTCGTTTATGAGAATTAATAATATACTCGTAAAGCTGCAAGTGGTTTGATTGATCCAGAAATTCCAGACAACAAAAGCTGTGTAAATTTCAGGACCGTCGAAGAATTGTTTTGCTTTACATAGTACTCGTATATCATTATTTCACTGGATCGAAGGGAATTGAGGGCACCAAAACATCGTATCGCGAAATGTTTTAAATCCTCGCACAGTCACATTTGTTATAACAAGACAAATTGACAAATAACACACGTAAAGGTTGGCTTAAAAATACACAAAATATCAAGCAGACAAAAACAACTCATCCCATTTCATTCGCAAGGTCCGCGCACGATATATTACTTCGTAACTTTGATCTTTGATAAGCCCCCATATTCATTCCTCCTATCTTTTCCGGAACTTCCGTAACTTACGTACTCGTAGAGGGATCTTACGTAGAAGGAAACTTTTCGTAGTTGAAACAAGTTTGAAATATTTTCATGATAATGAAACCTGGCAGCCTGTTTGTAACGCGAAACGTTAAGAACTTTGTGTAATTGTTTTTTTTGTGTTTAATTCCTAGAACTCCATTTAATGAATTTAAGTGGCAAATACGAATTAAAATGTGACCTCGCCGGCTGCAACGCTACCTATATCATGCAGACGGGAAGGGCTTTCTCAACTAGATTCAAAGAATATCCCTTAGTGAAATCACGTCCCGCTTGACAACAACGAGCCTAAACACTTACATATAGAAAGAAAGGGTCTTAGATCAAATTTACTTGAACAATTATAAATTAATAAACGAACGAATGATCCTAACTAACTAATCATCACGTCGTTTCACCGCAGAGGTAGGCAGAGAGGACCGCCAAACAACTCGATCTTGGCATACACTTCTTGCTTCATTAACTTTCATACAACGTCTCATGCATTCTCTTCTGTTATTCCGACTTCTGACATGGCCAGACTCAAGTGTTTGATTCACTTGATAGTGCCATGTCTTCCTCGGACGTCCTCGATTACTTCTTCCATTCACATTCGCGTCGTATATTCTCCTCACACTCCTTTCCTCGTTCATTCGCTCTACATGCCCGAACCATCTAAGCGTCCCTTTCTTAATCTTGCTCATTACACTTACATCAGCCTTGCATTCTTCCTAATATAACATTAATTAATAAAGTAAAGAAAATTATTTATTCACAACTTCTCAGTATGTTCACATTATCAAAACAATATAACACATTTAAATAAATCAATTAAGAAAACATTACCATTTAAAAACCGGGAAACACATTATAAATGTAAATACCTCACAGAATAATTTTAACAGTTTACTAACTAAATCGGTATTACCGATAATAAATCATTATTTTAAAAAACCCGTCCACATTAGAATTGGGTAGGAGTAAATAAAATCATATAAATAAGTCGTGACAATGTGGATTGACCGCAGTTTGAAAATGGCCGTGAACGCGGAAACAGCTGTCACAATAATAAAAACTAAAAATACTTGCAGAACTTAATATTAACATTATTAAATTTGAATTAGATCAAATATATAAAAAAAAGATTAAATATGTTTTATATTTACGGTAATAACATAAAATTAATTAGTGAAGTCCCCCTTGTACAATAAAACAAAAATACACAGGGGAAGCCGCATGGTCGAAATAAGTACCTACATATTATGCAGGTTATAAATATGTATGTGTTTCGCAATTCGCTAGAAGAACGCAGAAGAATCATAGGAGTAGGAACTTGATTACATAAGCAGAAAGGAAGGGAGATCTTGGAAGATTAAAGGCTAGGTTTCGGAGATTTGTAGGAGGATTGCCTCGGACGCAATCAGTACGGAATTACAGGAATTAATCCAAACAAGAAAGACTGCGTGGCTTGTGAACTTTTTCTGTGAATTACTCACCCGTTAGTGAAATAATTATCAAATAACTGTGTTGAATTGATTGAAATGTTCACAAGGTATAAACTGCTAATAAAAATACATAACATCCTCATGTGCTACAAACACTAAGCGAACTAATGTAAAAAAAAAGAAGAATGTTTACAGTTTGAACAGCGAACGTTGCTAATCCAATCATTGCAAAAGAGGATGTTGATGTTTTGATTTGAAGGAAAGAGTTTTACCACAAATGTTTAGTGACTGGCCAATTATTAAGTCACCTCTAAATCCGGGAACACGTTTATTTTTAAAAACGATGAAATCTAAAAGCAACTGTTCCGAATAGACAAATTAAGAAATTGGTAAAGTGGGATTCTAAAGCAAGACCTCCGCTGAAACGTCAATTTGTCAGCAAATCTATTTTTTACACTTAAAAATTAAAGGAAAATCGTGTGATTCGTTTTAACATAACAACTTATCGCAACAAAAGCTGTAGATACGCAGCACAGTGAGAGGATATTGGATAGGAAGATTCTAAGAATCTTTGGAGCTATAGAAGAAAATGGTATCGACGGAGTAGGTACAACCATATAATATACAAATTGTTCGAAGGGCCGCCAATAACAAGATTTATAAAACTGGAATGGCTCCGCTCGGCAGGACATATATTAATGCAGTGAAGGTGGAAGATAGCCTAATGGGGATACTTCATAATAGCCTGTAGAGCGAAGGAGTGCTGGATGGCCTAAACTTAGGTGACTGGATGGTGTGGAGGCAAACGCCTTATCCTAGGTAATAAGAATCTAAAAGAAAGCAGCAAGGACCGGCAAGAGTGGAGGCGTTTCTAGAACTCTCTGAGAGTTTTAGCGCCTATCCTGATGATGACTTGAACAACTCATAATCCTATAGAAGATTTATGAAGGATGCTGTAGATTGTAGTTTCGAAACCTAAGAGTTATTCCAGGCAGGGTCAATGGTTTTCTGATGGTAGTCAATCACAGAAGATAGAAAAGGGCACCAGAAGAAATTGTTGCTTGAATAGATCAGCATGTTACTAATGTAAGACCGTACAAAGCGTTCAGTGCCACAAATGCTATTCTTAGGTATGCACATTGATGTTTGAAAGGCGAATAATGATAATGAACTATTCAAGCAACTCTAATTTATGGGCTATGAAGCAAATGGAATAATCAGCACTTGGGTGTCTCGAATTAAACTGTAGGTGTAATCAAGCAACCTCGTACGGCCGCCACTCAATTTTACGACCACTCTCGGTCAAACAAGTCAATCACTTTCCGCATTATCTTAATATTCCTACAACATTCTCACGAGCAAAGTGTAGGGCACCTTCGTGATAACCACGGAGGCGCTTCACAACGCGTCGTTCCAATGCACCCTCGCTCATAAATTATAACATCGAATAATACCTACTAATAAGGTGCGTTCGCGAAGGCAGCAGGAACTAATTCATCACATTATGGACGTATTAAGTCCCTTACGTAGAAGAATGCTATTTAAAAGCCATCATATTAAGTACCTAGCTCATATTGAATATTAGCCGGCGTTAGTGATGTGGGGTGTGACAAACCCACAATGAAATTTTTTTTTGCAAATAATATATATCGGAGACAATGACATTTTTGCAATTTCATTGCGCTGAAATGGTTTGAAAGTTTTATGTACGGTTTTTTATACCTTTGTCAATATGTTTTTTTTGTAAATATTTAAAAATATAATAATAGGTAATAATAATAATTGTGGAAAATCGCCTCGAGGGCGAATATCAAATTTCCTTTTTAAGTAGAAATAAGTGACGGGGTTTCTTAAACCCCACCACCCCAACTGCGTAAGATTTTTTCACCTCACTAATACCGGGTTAAGTAAAGCTTTTTAAAATCCATCATATTAAGTAGTCGATATTGAGAAATAAGTTCCTGGTGTAATCCCATATGAAGTTAATCATTTTATCAAGTAGTCGATATTGAGTATACCCCTGCTGGAGAAAAACGTTTAATGGTGATTGGTGTGGCGGTTAGGGTTCATCTTGTAAAGCAAACAGGCGGAAATTATTGATGACGTAATATTACACGTAATGGGCTGGGAGGCAGTGTGAATCGCGGAAATTTATGATACCACATTATAAAGCCATTACAGAAAGCTGTACTTAAACTCTTGAGTCTAAGGCGAATTGTTAAAATTTATACCGCGTACAAACTTAGAGATATTAAGTGTTGAATTTAATGTCTATTTGTAATAAAGAAAGCAATAATATTAATAGTATTAATAGAAGGCTCGAGAATGAAAATTACATAAATATTAGACAATTTCAATTAAAAAACGAGTTTATGCGACTTTATGGAAAGACCGGTAGTGGCAGAGTTTGCATCGCATCGCATGTGGATCCCACCCAGGAGTCATGAGCTCAATTCCTCGGCTGTCTAAGTTCTCCATCACAAGCAACATTTTTCGCTTACTGTGATGGTAGTAGGAGATTTTCAAATATTGTCAGGTTATTTGAAACCCGGAAATGTTTATTTTTCTTAAAAAAAAATAATAATATAAAATTTAAAAAAAAAACAAGATTTCCAACTGTCCGAGTCAGTGGGACTTTGGCATTCCTGATTATAGGGAATGTTGTGAGGCAAAATGAATGGGGATGCGAAAGATAAAATATAGGGGGGGGGGGGGGGAGAGCCTGGCATTGCAGATCTGGTCACTGCTATCAGTTCAAAGATCATCATAATCATTGCACTGCAATGAAATTCCACCACGATTAAACAGTTTAAAAAATAGTATAAAACATGATTTAAAACATAATTTTTGTGATATTGGGATACTCGTATGTCTCTAATACTCACTGCTGTAATAATTCGTAGTCACCGACAGATGTCACTTGGGAATAGGTTCATCCCCCCTTTGTTAAAAACAGAGGTACGAGCTCTTGAGGCCCACTCGAATTTCGTCTTGGAATAATAGAGTATTAATCACAGGACATTGGTCTCGAGGCTGTCCTTTCCTCGCTCATATTATAAGAATATTATCGTCTTAATTAAACGTTACTATTTTTGTAGCATTATTGTGAATATGTTATTTTTGTATAGCCATGTATATACTGTATAATATTTTGTAATTTTATTATATGAATATGCACCTAAGGAGTACTGTAGGAGTAATAATAAGAATAAGCAAGAATGTATGTAAAATGTTAAGAATGTATAAATAGAATGTAAAAGTAGCACTGTAGGAATACCACTGAATGGAGATATTTAATAATTTTTTGTTTATTTATAGTAAAGCGAACTTAAGTGAAATAACACAAAACTGCGCTATATAAATGCTTTGTTATTATTATTATTTATTTATTAATTAAATAAAGACAAAACGCTTGTTGTGAAGGCGTGTGTTTCACTGAGTCGTACTAACAACAATTTTAATTCTAAATTGTGATATTTACTGAACGATCAAATAAATATATATAAAATATACGTACATAACAAGCAATCACATGCAACCTTAAGATTTATGTAAGACATGGAAAAGGGTATTATGATTGGGCATAATAACTTAACTGACTGGTAAATGTTATACGCAATCATTTCTGTATTCATCAGATATGATTAAGCAAGGCAAGGTACTCTTACATCAAGCTTGTGGTAAAGTGGTATCCAAAGATAATGACCACAATAAATAAAGGGAATAACGTGAATGGATAGGCGTAGGGACGTACTGCAAGACGAATAATAGTGGCTTCCAAGCTTCATTCATCTGAGACATGCTCAAAGGAGAAGAATACGGAGCCCTGCCTCGGTTTATTCATGAATCCTGAGAAAATGGTGAGAGGTTTTTAAACAGGGTTGGATAAAGCATTTCGCAAAATAAAGGAAGACGGGCGCAACAGACATATCACATCAATCACAACATGGTTCAAAACCGCAATAAGTGCAAATGAACCTGGTTCCGCAAAAGGGGTTTCTACAATAAAATAAAAATACATAGATATCCGTGACAAATTGTACACATCACTGACTTCAGAATGAATAGACTTGCCCTAAGTACCATTTCGACGGCTGGATGCAAAGGTCACGCAACACTCATTTTGGCACCAGCCTAGTTCACTGCCGTCCACGTTTTTTTCGTGTGATTTTGACTGCGGTGATCAAATTATAAAACATTTATAAAAGGAGTCAAACTAAATACTCTAACAAAATATTCGGTTTTTGTACACAAGGGGAACCTTTTTACTCATTTGCTGTTTTACTTAAATTGGCAGCACGCCTAGATCGCCCCCTTATTCCCCCCCCCCCCTGCGTGTTAGGACATATCTATGTATTATTTGCTCTGTGTGAACAAATAAACAAGCAGCTAGCACAAATAATAGAGCAGAAAATCCCTACGAAACGTTGCGTAAAAACATGTCCCAATCTTCGGTTGAGATGAAATGCACTTTCCCGAGGAATGTAGTTCCGTCGGCCTTTTTGTAGTTGTTATTGTATTTACGAAACATACAGCACAAAGGCATTTTGATAAGTCAGTCAACCGCGGTGAAAATGTGGTAAAATAGAGTTGAACAACTATAAACAACTTTTTTTGCTACTTGTCTCACTTAATCATATTAAATGTACATCTACGCGAATAAAATTATTGCATTCTACGCGAATAAAATTAATGCAATTATTAATTGATAAGTAAATAAAATTTACACTGCTTAATTAATCTATGATACATTCATATCTATATATTAATATTAAATAGGTTACATTAATCATTATATCAAACTGGAAAAAAATTCTACGTATTTAATTTGTGTAGTTCAATTTTAATTTCATGGTTTATTCTTATTCATTTTTTAATTATATTAGATTCACTAAATATTGAGAAATCAAATATTTTAAGTACGTAGGCCCTCTCTCAAAGTCTGAAACCGACCCTGATTTGATGACCTGAAAGTACGTGGTGTGATAAAAAGAATTTATTTTTATCTTATCACCAGAATAAACTTTCCTGTTATATATGTAGGTGAAAAATAGACGCGAAAGAGACTCATAGAGGTCAACTGGGGATATTTTGAAATGTCGGCGATATGAGAGGTCAAATCAATGATTGGGTTCAATCTAAGTTTGTACCAGTAATCTGCATCGATCATTTATCGTCTTATTAAGATATTTAATTCAAGACGAATAGCAAGAAACACGTATTATGACGAATACGAAGACAATCAGACAAATTTAATGTGAATGAAAAATAAATTGGCGAAGGGCACGTTAAAACTGGCACAGAATTTTAACAAATTCGAAAATCCTGATAAAGGGTGACGCAACGAGCTGCCATAAAGGCGCACACCGTTGACAACTCCGTTGTAACCTCTCTATCTTTCTCACGAATGACGCATGTACCTAACAGAAATAGCGGGAACTGCGGTTAAGTTATTATAGGTTAAAGGGGAGCTTTCATTCATGGTATGCAGGTACAGAGAGTGATAGACAATAATTATAACGAAAACAACAGTGACGTTTTCAAGAAAAGCAGATACTTCCGGTAAACACAAACGAGTATGTATGTGAACCTAAATATGGTTCAAGTGCAACGGGGAATGCGCACTAGAAGTACCTAGACCACGAAATCAACCGGATATCCATAAATGTATCAATAAACTACACGGAAAACTAATCACAGATAGCAATCAAGAAAGTGGATTTATTTTTAGAGTAGGAACCAATCTAGATCAATATTTAAATAGCCAGTAGTTTGCACGTCACTAAAAGCACTGTGCGTTATTCAATAGGACAAATAGACAAACATCAACACACCATAAAATGGAAAAGCAAACAATGCCGCATTGCAGGGACAAGTAGACAGATGAAGCTATTATTGTCAGAGTTGAGTTTCCAATTAATTTCGTTTCCGGATCATTTGGCAGGCGGGATGATGTTGCACAGATTGGGAAATGAAGCATAGAGGAGCCAGTAGATACTATGGCGATTATTAACTTGCAGAGCTACCAAATTTATGAACCGATTTGTACATAGATACTGTTTTTTGTTAAAAACATGTCTAGATCTAGACATTAAAATAGTATACGAAAGTGACAATGCGGGAAAACCCCTCTGTATACCAAACTATTTATCATAGATTGAGTTACGTGATACATAGATACCTAATTAGCAATTATGAATAATTAGGTTTGTGTGAGAATTTTAAAGGCCTTTGATTTTGATAGAAAAAAGTATAACTTCTACACATACGATTAATAGAGAGATCTCCGTCAGGGCCAGGACGAGGGTGTTGCAACCGGGCATAATTCTCGGGTGCGATTATTAAAAGGGTAGAAAGAAAACCCGTAAGGATCACGTGCCACATATTGATAAAACAGCATCTTCATGAAGTTAAACATAAATATCCAATTTTTTAAAGAAACTGTAAGTTGGAGACGCCCTAGGGAGAGTTGAACACGATAAAGCACATCAAATACGTGAGTAGGGTTAAACCAAGAGTCAGAATAATAGAATAGTACGTACACTTGGGAATGCAGGAAGAAGTGTGTTAAGATAAGGATATGTTGCCTGTATTTACGGGGAAATGGCGTGATGGATAATATATACTTATCAATTTCGCTCATTCCAGAAAGATCTCAGAAAAAAACATGTCCCTCATTTAGAGGACATTTTTAATAGATGGCCTAAGCGTTAAAATAA
This sequence comes from Halesus radiatus, assembly GCA_022606495.2. NCBI lineage: Eukaryota > Metazoa > Arthropoda > Insecta > Trichoptera > Limnephilidae > Halesus > Halesus radiatus. The sequence continues at coordinate 67,682 of JAHDVE020005302.1, read as the reverse complement.
CAATATTTCAGCTTTGACCAACACCGTTCTAAATTTTTTCTAAATATAGATCGAGGTTACAATTTAAACCTGCATACTGCGGATTAAATTATCCTTCGTGGTGTCGAGAATTTTTATCGCTGTATGCAATTATCCTTCTAGAGAAAATATACTTTTCAATACATTATTTCGTCTTTGGTTCCTATAGATGCCAAACCAAGGGAGAGGCAATCTCCGCTACACTAGACGCTGGACCTATTAAAGGCCATGTTATTAGATTTTCAAATCAGAGGCTTGCTCTAGCCAATTGGAGGGAATCGCGCCAATTAAACTGGCCATCTGTCCAATGGAGTGTCAACGTGTTTTGCAGGGGACCATAAGTATTATCACTACGATACTTCATTCCTAATAATAATTAATAATAGCACAATAATGCTTATTTCAAATGTAGAGATGAAATTATATTACTATGGTGACACAGATGATACGTCTCTAATTATTTGAATATCTCTGTATATATACTAAACACAGTAATCATATTTTAGATGTTCCTCAACAATAAGTACAACTTTGTATTGGATAAACTAATTAAAATAAGTAAGTATTTATCGAACGCAACACAAAAAAGTAAGTAAGAGAAAATGGTACGGAGAATGCTCATCGTGCATGCGCGGTCGTCAGTAGTAGCCGGCGGTCTGCCGGCTGTAATGACTGTATCATGCGTTGCACGGGGACGATGATTTTAACTCATTTTCAGCACTTATACACAATATTTTACTTAAATACATATGTACTATTAATAAAATTATTTACTTAAGTACTAAATGTTAATATAACTTTTTTATTTTCATTTTTATCCAACGTAAAAATTACAAAATCCTGAATGTGTACCCTTAACACTGAGTGTACAGCACTGGAGTTCGAGAAATTTTCTATCACCGTAAGGGGAAGGTTAAAGTAGAAAGTAATAGATTCTAAAGACAATTAATCGAATGATAATTCGGTCAAAACTTGGCTCAACCCCTCAGGCTTTTCCATATTTTTGCTCAGATTGCAATGTTTCCGATGTATTTCAAATGTGGTTTAAACAAAATAAATAATGTTATAGAAACCAAATAAAATTATCTTTCAGGTGATATATCTCTATATATAAAAAATGAATGTTTGTCTGTCTGTCCTCGATTTACTCGAAAATTACTAGAAACGTTTCGCATCACAGTTATAGTTATACTTAAATAGCACAGTTTGTTCTTAAATTAGTGCCGGGAAGGTTTAGAGAGTAGTTTGAATGAAATCCAATATATAACACTGTTGCTATAACGTTTTAAAATTAGTACGAAAAACATTGAACTCGCCATAGTTAATAGCATTGAAGTTAGCCCATAGTTAGCCCCTCTGGTTAGCCACAGATTACATATTTAAAAGAAGGTTTGTTTGGGTACAATATTTTCAAAATGGAAAACACAAGTAGGTACCTGCCTAAGAACTTTATTATTTAGATATATTTTGAAAAAATATATGTTTGGAATGAAATAAAATAATCAAATGAATTTTTTTTTTTCTTTGTTTTGATATGGTAATAGTCATCACAAGGCATTACTTTCGCTGTCAAATCAATTATGGCACCCAAACGACAAGCAAGAATTCACAACATCAAAACTTTAATAAAAAAAAATTAAAAAATCCCGAGCAAGTCCGGGTACACATAAACTAGATTAAAATAAACATTGCTATTTCTAAATAAAAAAATATTAAATATCAAACACGAAAAATGTTGTCAAAAATGCTTTCCACATTTTTAATACAAACGTAGAAAAAATTGACAGACCATGGATATATTTCGAAAACACATTCCTTTTGTTTAGGAAATTTGTAAGATAATTATCACTTCATAGAATAAAAAATAATTTTTAAAGTAAAACCGAGTCTTATATTAATAACGCGAATTAGGAATTCTTCACTTTGGCTGTATGTTGTCTGCAGTATGCTGATGATGGGGTGGTGATTGCTAACAGTGTGGAAGATCTACAGTCCCTCGTATCCAGAATGAGCGAATTAGGTAATTCGAAACTGCATTCGGTTGTATAATTCATTGTATTGTAGGTGTTTCGAAATTGATTGTTTCAATTGTGCCCATCATTAGTAGATATTAATTTATATATCTATATAAATTAATATAGATACAAGGAAACTTCTATGAACTACCACAGCAACAGTCCAAACCAGTTGGCAGCCAGGCCCATAGAATCACGTAGGTAAACTTTACTCTCGATTATTAGCGTAATTATCATGTACGGTATAATCTATACTAGACATTGACACCCGCGTCTCCAAGAGACACGAATCAGAAGCGACTGCGACATAATTTGACCCATTTAAGGCGGGTAACGTTATTGCTCCTCACTTGACCTAAAAAAAATCACGACCAATTAATATTACATATAAAAATACTGTATAATTTGTACAGGCTGCGCGCTGTAGTAGTAGTCCGCAAACAAAGATTGTGTGTTGTGTATTCATAACATCTCCATGGCGGTGTCGCAATCGTGGTGACGAACCATCGAATTAAATAATATCACCAGATATTAGCATACAACGTGAAATGTTAATATTTGGTATCTATGTTTATTTAATTATTTAGTAGTTTGATTAGTACTTGCGATTGGCTAACAGAACACATTAGTTTGTTTTATATTTAAATATTCTGCGGCTAACTGTTAATATGAATATTAATCTTGAATGCACTTATATTAAGTCTCATGATTTATTTCCCCGTGAGTACACAAACAAATGATTACAACACTGGTTTACCATCAAAACAAGACGCAATATACACACTTTCCCTTCCCGATCATGTCCTTACCATATCAATGTACCTATTTATTAATTTATTTACTTTCTAAATATAATTGGACTCTCTCTTCGCTCAAGTGATGAGAGAACACCTGAAATCCCTTCCCACCATTATAAAGCGACTTACACACGATCCGATTGTATTCGATCTAGCTTAAGGAAACGGGACGGATTAACAGATTGTCTGCAGGTCTCATTAATCGTGAACTTATTTATTCACAGTTCAAGCTTCACGTCTCTGAATCGACCTGTCCTCTGATGCATGGGTTGCCAATTTCAAAGCTAGAATCAAAAGGCTTATTCTATTCCCACGAGCATAATGGTTCATTTTCACACACCTTTTTCACCTTCCGTACCCCATCTCCTCACTAACTTAACAACATGCGGAAAACGCTTCACTATACGTTGCAACGGAATGAAGAGAAAAGGTTAATTAAAATTGAATTTAAATGATATTAAATTTTTTGTTGTAATGAAATAGAATAGGCTAACCCCAGTTAATAAGGGAAGATTTAATATTAATAGTAAAATAACAGATAAAAACCACGTAATTAAATTAACAACCCAATAGAAAAGGGACATTAAATAAACCGATTGATATCATTCAACTCAACACTTCGGGAAAAGGAAACAATTTTACGGTTCATCGGAAACATCTGACTGTGACAACTTGATCACGTGATGTGACAAAATTTATTGGTAAAACTTGCGTGGGTGACCCCTCATTTTTATAAACCATTAATGGGGTAGAAACGTGGCACGACCAGCCCCACCTTCGGGGGAAAGGCTCCCCGCAGAGTTCCGACAATCCGGGGCAGGTTGTTTAACCCTCTAGATGCCGAGGAACGATTAATCGTTGTTCTTGGAATATAACTGCCAACAACGACCGTTGTTTGAGCGATATTTAAAAGGAACAAATTATAATCATTGTAGAAAATAATATTAACATAACATAAATGAAATATGAAAACGGAAAAAATGACAGAAAGTAAAAACATTTCGGTCGCATCTGGGATTCGAACCCGGGACCTCTGCCTATCCGGGGCAACCGCTTAACCAACTTAGCTAATGAGACCAGTTCAAATAAATACAAATATTAAATAAACATTAAAATATTAAATAAATATTAAAATAAGGTTTTTAAATATCAATAAAAAAAATGAATAATTAAAAATTGAAGTAACAAATTATGTTCAAAACGTACTGTTCTTCCTATCATTCATGATATTATTACAGGTAACGAAAACGTTACTAGAAGTAACGATAGGATAGCGGTTTGCAAATGTGCAAATGTACAGGTGGGGAGTGTAATAGTAGCAAACTAATTTTCAGTATCCGTAATCATTAATTTGATTTTGGTTCGTTTTCATGTTTAAAAACTACTGAAAATGCCCCTTTAACGTCAAAATCTCCGTTTCCAATTGCGCTCACATATAAGGGTTTTTATAAAAAATTTTAAAGGAAAAAAAACATATTCTGAAACGATGGATTGAACGCTCCACAATAAACTATATACTAAAATTACTGCATACACCCGAAATTAGCTGCGATTCTCCGTAATTGATCTCAGGAAGCGTATAACATATCATTAAAAAAGTTATTCAACTTATCGCATAGTGATTGACAGTGGCGTTTTTGGCATATGTTAGCTCGGCATTCGGAGGGTTAATGTTACAGGGGGTGTTCTCGAAGTGTAAATATTGTATGGTAAATCTCCATTTCCAGGTATTGTAAATATCCAAGGGTCAGATTAATTTAATTAAGTTGTCTCGTCCGTCGTCCCCCTGATGCCACTCGGTGAAATGTGGCCAATTTTGGGTGATGGGCATAATACATTTTTGAGGTAATAAAAGCTGGATGCCTGAATATAATTTTCATATTTTATTATTTTGTGAATCATGAAAGTGATGTATGCTGGTCCTCATTTTGTATAAATATATTATTTTATTGAAATATTTGTGGCGTGATCTGTGACGTACACACGACCACGGAGAAAACAGACTGTAAAGAAAGAAAAAAAAACATTTTGCAATTTTCGTAAACATCAGAAAAGATACAAGAAAAATGATCATTAATATGCCGAAACGATAAACGTTTAATTTATAAAAAAATCCGAACGACTTTAAAATTGAAAACTATCAAGTGCTATATTATTAAATATGTAACTATAATCAATACAATAACCTTTAAAGCACAAATCTGTTTACCTGAAGCAGCGAGAAATATTGCACGGTGTGCTATCACGTAATGAAAATTATCATAGATTTTTCTGTCTGGCATGTCCCTGTTAGGTTAGGTTTAGGACATTGTTTGAAAAGGAGATATGTTAAGACAGAAGAGAGAGAGAGCACTAATTTTAAAAAAATGCTTAGGGCGTAAGCGATCGTTTTATAAATATTGAATAAAACACGACATATTTAGAATAGAGCAAAAATCTATGACTTTAAAGAAACGCTATGAATTTTTTCATTCCCATACCATGTTAAATAACAGAAATACGTACGTTATTTATATTTCCCGGAGCATATTTTGCGATTTTTATCTATCGAGGAAATTTCACTATAATTACTTTTTCAACTAGACATCTGAATAGAGATTATCTAAAAAAATAACATCTTATTTTAGTGCATAAAACTCCAAGTTTTCAAGGGAAGTTTGTAATATGTACGTAGAAAGTCTGAAAGCGAAGGTTTGACGTGACTGTTCGGAGCTGGCAACTCTATTTTCATCATTTCAGGTTATGGCTCAATGGTTATGGAGCTTTAAAACAACTAATAATTGTCAAAAAATAACACAAGTCGCCTTCGTGTTTTAGAACAGTTCACAAAGAGATAATATTTAGAAAAAATAATACGTGGAAATTCTAGCGAAACCGGGTAGTAAATCAAATCAAAATTCAAAAGCACACACACACCAAACAACATTAAATTAGAGCATCCGCCGTGTGATGATATCGCAACATGTTTTGTATGGTTTAGTATTAATCAAAGCTCCCCCAGTAACTGAAATTCGGGGTAAAATTAAATGACTGATTGCCACCCATGATAGGCACTTTTTGTTTGACACACGGACCCCCGAGTAACCTAATACACCCTCCCTCGGGCCGGGGGCCTCTCTCTCATCACTGTTACTTAGGACGGTAATATTATAATCATTGTTGGTAAATAAGAATAGATTATGGGCACAATTTAAATTAAAAGCAGTAGGGGTGAAGATGGACAAGTACTAATGTGAAACATTATACAGTACGAGAATAATGCTGAGCTTTATTATATTATGTGACAGCGTTTTCGTGTAAACGTTGTTTCCTGTTACTTCTGGCACGCTATGCCGAATGCCTGCCACAAATTAATGCATTGTCGCGGTATGACATTCTAATATTATACTTGAAATTCATTGGTTGAAACACCGGTTGTCTTTTGTAACCTCTCCCTATTTCTCCAAGGGGCGAGTAGCTGACAGAGTTACACGGAGCTCCTAGCTTAGTACAAAGACAATTTATTATAGTCATATCTATTGAAATCTTCATACTTCTCATTTTCTGAGATTCAAAGTGTTTTTATGCAATTTGAAAAGCTGAGAAAAATTAAGGTAATTTAAACGTTAGTTTCAAGTTACGTTCAAGCTTTGTAAAAGGCCCTCGAGGTGACATTTCCAAATATGGTTCTTCAAAAATTAGTCAAGTATCATTAATTAAATAGTGCAGAATGAAGGGATCTTATAATAGAATAAAAAATTAAAATAAAAAATAAACGTATTTTTTTTAAAGTAAGAATAAAAATGAAAATATTACCACGACCGAGAATCGAACCCAAATACTTGGAAGGAACTATGTTGACCATTACACTATTATTGCCAACTATTTTAGAACTATGACATAAATTCATTATATACTCGTATGTTTATGTATATCTATACTGAAAATAAGAATTAGTTAATTTGAATTTCAGAAGTCGAATGTTAGGTACAGGTATATTGTTTATATTATTATTCTTATGTTAATTTCCTCGGATACAACCTACGGGTATTTAGATACGAAGTCTAATAATATGTGCGCATATTTAACAAGCGACAGTTTATTAAAACATTACTTTTTATAAACGTGTGAGAACCAAAAGAATAGGAAACAGCGACCTAAATAAATTGAAAAAATAAAGTAATTATATAAACACCCTGTTTTAGCGCTTTTACATTTTTCAAATTTTCAGGGAAAAATTCCTGTGAGAAAACATTAAGTACCATTTTTTTTCATTAAAGAAAGATAAATTTAATAATGAAACTATTAAGATCTGAAAGTGTTTGGGTTTTTATTATTTTAACAACTGATTCGGCGTTCAAAGCCATTTTCACAACAGCTTGAATATGGTTTGAAGTTTGAATGTCGGAAGACCGGTCACAATAATAAAAACCAAAAACTTGATATTAAATTTATTTTCTATAATTTTTTCAAAAAATCTAAATAATATCGACGAATTAAAAACAATAACAATGAATAATTATTTTCATTCATAAAGCAGTATTTTAAACAACCTTTTCGTGCGCTACCATCCCAAAACTTACTGTCCTGAAAAATCGTGAATAAGTATTACTTTGTGAATTTTTTCATTTATTTATTTTATTTTTTATTATTTAATGAGTTCGTTCATATTACATTTTATGTATACAAATTAATACGTAGATGGTTACATAGTTTTACAGTAAGCATGACAATTATTTTTAAATACATTCATTCTTCAGACTTTCAGGGATCACATCAAAAATTTTAAGTCCTCTATACATTAAGGGGAACGGCTATCCATAAAATATTTTGGCATTTGGTTATTCAGAATTTAATGTACTAAAATTAAACTTATTGTAATCCAATATTGATTCTTATATATTCGCCTTTCCTTAGTATAATAATAATATTAATGTTTTCCTTCATTGGCCAAATATAATATCTAGGAGCAATAGTCCAAATGTGGAACAACTATAGTTTTTGTAAATTAGCTCTGCAGTGTTTCTATTTAGTTTATTTCTAAGTCTTCGAAGAAAATTTACCTTTTTGATACCCCTTTTAACACATACCGAAAATTTGCTGCGAAACATAGTTTTGAATCCAATGTTACATCTAGGTATTTAATTTCATTTACTTTTTCAATATCTTCATCATCAATTGTCAAATTCAATCCTATGTTATGCGATATACATATTACCTATTTCCATATATTTTGTTTTGCTTACATTCAGTTTCATTTGTTTATTTTCGGCCATTTTGCTATAGTTTCTTCATTCTTCATTTTTTTTTATTTCGTCTGTGTACTCTTCACATGAAATGTATTAACGTATCGTCTGCAAAATGTTCATACAAGTCCAGCAATTTGAATATATAGATTCAGACTGATCGCTGGTTTAATGGTAATGTCATCTAAACAAACCATTGTTTATTATTTCGACACGAACCAAAACAACACCGCACAGCATTTTTCTCTCGGTGGGACATTATGGCAATAAACATGTCAATAATAATTATAGTTACTTTAAGGCTAATGAAATTTTTTACAACAGTCATCAAAGGCATAAGGGACCACCATAGTTTGTCAGTTGGTTTACACAAGATCGTTTACGCAAGTCATTGGAATACCACTTTCCTGCGTATAATGCGATATCCTTGAAATTGTACGTTTGTTTGTTTAATAACGTTCCGCTGGCCGTTGATTCAAATTGATAGAATAGCAAAGCTTTGATCTGGGAAGGATTATAAAAAAAAAACAAGTATTTTACTTGGGATTAATATTGTTAATTATTGGCAAGAAAGTTAATTTAAGGGTAAACGAAACGTAATACGCGCTCACAGACAGGGCTAATTGAATGCAATATATTTTGTTACGCTAAAATATACTGTAATTTTACAAGTTTCTTGGAGGACTTGAGCTTTAAACTTACAATAATAATTTATTCCTTTTCATATTCCGTATGCACACCCGCCTACAAACAATGCATCTCAATATTTAAAAGCATAACGTCCAAAAATTGGTTATTCCTAAAATATTTAAATTAGCGCCATCTGTGAGCGCGTATCATGTTTCGTTTACCCTTAAATTAGTAAGTTTACTTACGATAAGAATGAAGCTATGTGTTACAGCTTGAAACAAATGAGGAACTAAATATTAACTATTATTGTTTTATATCCATAAAATGTATTGTATCCACAAAATCTACACTGGAACGCCACCGACTGCAAAGTTAAATATGTCGAACTGTAGGTACTCGGGATGTATTGGCGTATTGTGGCTTTATTCCAAATTGTAGTACAAACATTTATCGGATGTTTGTATGCATGTCTAAAAAAATATATTTTAGGAAGGAAGCCACAGAAGATAGTTTGAAAATGGCTTTGAACGCCGAAACAGCTGTCACAATAATAAAAAAAAATCTTGTAGAACTTAATAACATTATTAAGTTCTGCAAGTTATGACATTGACATTTGTCACATGAGAACGGGTCGCTTCTACGATTCGATATTGCATTCAACAGCTCGTCTGTGGAATAATCTACCGGCCTCTGTGGTTCCCCCCTCCTACAACATGGGTCTCTTCAAGACCCAGGTTGACTCCTTCCTATCCCCCAGAAGACCCTTCACCCAGCATTCTCAAAGATGATATAGTAGGCAACGAGGGAAATTATTTCCGTCAGGGCCTCATATCTGGAATAACCGTAAAAAAATTAATTAGATTTACTTTATATTTTGAAAGAACAATTTAAACAGTATTAAATTTTTAAAAACTACATAGACAGTTTGAAGATTGCTTTGAAAGCCGAAACAGCTGTTATAATAAAATAAAATGAAAACTTGCAGAACTTAAGATGCGTAATAACATTAATAAATTCGATTTACTTTATAATTTTTTTTTTAAGAAAACACCGTCAAATCAATTTTTTTAATGAGCATTTTCGGAAATGCGGTGTTTTGCATCTTAAATTTAAACAAACAATTGACTTTTCTTAAGTTGTTTTCAATATTAGTCATCACTAACCACCACTGCTCAGAAGCGCGACTAAAATGTTAACAAAACTGAACATACTAATTCACAGCCGATGTATGCAATGATTACCCAATGCGACGATTCTTCGACGGGTGTGAACTTCAGAAAGAGCACGTTCCTAGTTCTTATGTTCCTATTGCCTCGAGACCCGCATTATTATTGTCTACGAGTATAAACAAGAAACAGACACAGCAGAGTAGTGACTCGCTGACTGGCTGACTGGCTGAATGGTGGTTGGTTCGGTTTAGTATGGTTCTGTTTGGTTACAACACGAGGAGGCATATGCTATGCTAATTCCGTTGTCGTTGTCGAAGTTCCGAGCGATTCCGACTGCTCCGAGGCCGCGCAGACAAAGGATCGATCCACGCGGCGTGAATCAATACACGGGAATGTCGGTGCCGATACTCACTTCCTCGACATAGATTAACTAATTAAATATAAATAATATGTAATTATTCTCTAATGTAAGGTAAGAAATTTCAAAAATTAAAAAACCACCAATGCAACAAGGTGAAACATCACCATTTAGAATCGAAACGCGTTGCTTGAAAGGCGTTTGGTGATTAGATCAGGCTCTTACCAACCTTCCTCTATCCCATCTCATTTCTCTCAATTCCTTTAGCCTCACAACATATAATGTGGGTAGGTACCTCACATACTCGCATTGGCTCAAGAATCGCCCTGGTGAAAGACCACCATTCAGAATCGAAACATTGCTTGAAATGGCTTTAGCCGTGTTTGGTGACCAGATCTGAATAGCCAAATACTTCCCCACCTTCCTTCTTCCCCATCTCCTAACCCCCCTCAATACCTTTAGTGCCACAATATCCCCCAATTGGGGATGCCATAGTCTCAATGGCTACAGACGGTTGGGAGCAGTTGGGACTCTTGTGTGGTAAAACATTACAAATAAATACATTTTGAAACTTTTGTCCTTTTGTATAACATGGGTAGGTATCTATAGGTAATTTACGATTTAACAACTTTGTTCCACTTATTTATTTAGAAGCGGACCGGTTTCGCCCTGCTATGGGCATCTTCAGACCAGATAGTCAATGGATTTGTTCAAAACGTCAACGCGCCTAATAATGATATTTTTAATTTTCCAATGTAAGCATAGGTAACTAGATAATAAGAATATTTGTTTATTACGAAGTCAGAATTGCATTTTAAATACTTATCCAAAGAGGCTAATATTTTAGCTTCAAAAAGTAACGCATAGAAATCGAATGTCAGGAGAATACATCAATTTCTGCAAGAGAAGGGACGATGGAAAAAGAATTTGGGGATGTCCCAGAAAGACATGTAACGATCAAGGAAAAAGAATAATTGAGACAGGTTGGAAAAAAAAAACAAGTAAAAAGAGGAAAAGTGACAAAATAGTAATGCATGAGAAGATTGATAAAGCAAGGAGTGTGTACTGGGATAGAATTGTTTGAGGTTCAAATCTCTATACCTACCTCTGGAAAATAGCGTAAATTGAGTTGTGTATTTAAATACAAATATGTATTTAGATATACAGAAGTTATTTTAATTCACTAGCTATTATAAGTCTTAGATGTAAGTCGCTAGTTATAAGTCTCAATACTTAGTTGTTAGGTGTAAGTCTTAGTTGTAAGTCAGTAGTTATAAACTTTGGTTTTAAGCCATTAGTAATAAATCTTAGCTGCAAGTTATTAGTTATAAGTCTATGTGATAAGTTACAGGTTAGATATATTAAGTTGTAAAATGCCACTGAGGTAATTTTCCCACGAAAACGGTGCTATAAAAGTAATCCATATATATTACTTTTGTTGCAAAATACCACAATGTTTATTGAAAAGTAACCTAAAAATAAAGCGAAATTCACAAAAAATAAAAACCAAAATTTTGGGGTCCCTAACTTACAATATACAGTATGAGCAGAGAAAACGGTAACCATCTGCGAGAAGTTCACTTTTAATAAATAAATGACAAAACCTTGTATTCGCAATAACTCCAGGCGTAAATGCATTATGCTTTGAGCGTAAAAAATGTTTTCCGCAACTTGACGAGCAGTTAAGCGCAGAGAGCGTGACGTACGGCACGACAAAAAACAATAAAAGCTCTCTCGGCAAAAGCTCCACTAAAAATAGTAATAATTTTTTCACAATAAGGTCCAAGGCGAAGGTTCGAAGCATTTACGCTTACCATTACAAGATTAGGTAATAAAAACTCGCGCCCGCCATGGTTATGTTATGAACTTTTGAGCCCAGGCAAGCAAGAAATAAAATAAAAATAATAAGCCGCTGATAGCTCCGTTGTAAGGGCTCCTATTTTCCCATAAACGACAAATTTAATAGAAATAGAGATTATAGCGGAGCTTTCAGTGGTAAGACCAGTGGCGTGCACAGAGTTTTTATTCGAGATAAGCAGTAGGAAAAACAACAAATTAACTGATATTTAAAAAAACTTACCACCGACGTGGTAAGTTTTCGCTAAGAATGTCTAAGCTGGTGGCTTTATTACTGGATACTAAAAAAAAATATCCATATAGTTTTCGACTGCACAATTGCATGAAAGAAAACCAACATAATATATATTAATATTTATTCATTCATTATATAAGTTTGGTACAGAGTTTACATTTTTTATTTTTTCAACTACCAAATTAGGCACATGCCCATATTATGGTAGTTGAAGTTTGTTGTATATAATATTGTTGTATACCTACATGTAAAGAAATAAAAAGTAAGATAACATAATTAGAAATAGAAACAGAAGCATTTTAAAAACAATATAAAGTTGCATGTTGAAAGAAAAGTAAAAGTAGAGATTTAGTAAATACATAAGGAAAATCAAATAAAATGAGATAAGAATAAAATCATAATTCCTATACATATACATAAAAAATATGTTTTAGTTTAAAAAAAATACATTAAATTATTAATAATAAGTAAATATATTAATAATAATCTCTTTTACGATGTAAGACATTATTTGAAATAACTACTTCCTTTGGCAAATAACCAATTTAGAGGTACCCAACAGATGGCACTGATAGCTACATTTATGGTTTGTATCGAAAGGCACGGCCTTTTTCGACTCTAACACAAACGAATCGTCCCTTTAATGCGCATTGCGCACACATGTAGATTTATATGAAGAATACAGTCAGCATTGGAATAAGACATGTGCGTCATTTTGCATACTTATTTCCCGCTTTTGACGCGTATAGTAAGTAGGGTGGCCGACCACCACCATCGATGGTGCGCGCTATTCATTAACTTTTTATAATTTTATACGTTTTAATAAAAGTAATATTTATATATGTTTATATAAGTAAGGTGGGTTAGACAGGGCGTATGTACCAATATGGAATGCACGCCTCTGAGTAAGACCAATATAAACTTTACATCGTGAATATTAGACGTGATTTATGGGGAAAGGTTTTCTTGGCATATTTTCCTTACATACGAGGGCCATAAACGCAGTATGGGAAACAGGAAAGTTTTGCGGGAACAATGGCACGAGAAGTTATTGCGTTTTGATGCATAAGCCTCGTGTTTAGGTTAAGGAAATTATGGTCCTGCCGTTGAGAGCTCCGTTGTAACGTAACTTTCTGACGCACGCGTCGTTTATGTGAAAGAAGGAGAGGTTGCAATGGAGCTATTAGGGGTATGCTTTTTAATGGTAAAACATTCGTGTTTAGATAAAAGCAACAAGGCGAAAAATATAAGCAAATTATATGGTTTTGAAAAGCTCCGTAAATAATAATGCGTCAATAGTGCAAGGCTCGACGATAGTGTAAGCTCCTTTACTCTGAATTCGAGATAAAAAATTCTCTTGATATTAAGGTATATTTCCACTTCGTTCCTGAGTGGGAGACGCAGTAACGTCGGAGCCTTGGTGGTGGATCACAATGCAGAATCGAAATACTACTTGAAACGGACTCGTAGCTTGGCATTTAATTGCAGATATTTATTATTTTGGAACTACAAAATGTCATCGATATGGCAACACCGAGCTACGCACTTCGTCTGAAATGTGTTGTTCACATTGAAATGTTTTAACGTATTCACATTTGGTAGTTTGTTTTAAAGAAACAACACAACAACAAAAAAGTTTTTTTAATTTATGATTTTGATTTGCGAAATTGGTTTAATTTTATTTATCTAACATCTAATAAATGATTTCAATACATAAATTTCGGAAATAAGAAAAAATCGCCTTACTATGTCCCTAATTATCTTTAATTATTAAAAAAAGTTTAACTAAAAAATATTTCCTTGGACCAATGTGCTTTTAAAAAAATTACAATCATTTTCCTAAGAGCCATCTTGATGATTCCATTGAAAAAATTTTAAGCGATCGTAGTGCCCTAATTTTTTGTTTACTATTAAATGTCAGACTGTAGCTATGTTTAGTGACCACATCTGAATAGCCAGGTGCTTTTCAACCGACCGCTTTCCCTTCACGGGTCTTTTAACCTAGCAACATTTCCCAAATGGAGATACCATAGTTCCGCTGGCTCCGGTTAGATGGGATGCGGTATCACATCAAAATAAAGGGTTTGGACAGTGGAGTGTTATTTTAGCCTTAATTAAAATTCGAGTTCACCAGAGTGCTAAGACAAACATTCCCCTTACCCCTTATGGGATGCGCAGTAACATCGATCGATCCAGAAGATTAGGATTTACATATCAAAGCTTGCTCAATCTGCTAACCCATCGATGTATACTTATACTTGGTCGATTGCTGAGCCGTATTATGCAGAATACAGACAACGGGTGAAACGAGTGATATATTAAAGACCGGCCTATTGTGCAATGAGGTCAATCGCGATATCCAAGCAGACTTGTGTCAACTTGGCCTTCACGAAATATGTTATTTACTGGTTATGCAACGTTCAGGTTATGCTATCCTTTCCTGCGGTTCCAATGACAGTTGTCGCAGTGACATTCGATTATATTTTATTAGACTCTCTAGGTAATCAATTATACAATATACAACACCCGAGGAGTACTCGTATATGCATGCAGACTTTGGACATTACGTAGCCCACAACACAAACAGGCGTATCTCATATTTAGCAACTTTAGCATATGAAAGTTGCTAAATTTGAGATACGCCTGTTTGTGTTGTGGGTGACGATTAGTTCTACGAACAAGTTCTGATTAATGTGGCCATACGAACATCACCATAATCTTGATCATAATAATTATCGAAATCCGTTTGTAACTCTTGAGAGAGAGAGGGTGGAATAACACGAAACTCAGTATTGGCTCCTTGCTTTATTCACATTCATACATACTCTTCTGTTATCCCGAATCTTGACATATTTGATTCACTTGATCATGCTAAGTATTTCTGGGGCATCTTCGATTCACATCTACCAGCAAAGCGCAGTGCCATTAAGTGAAAATGAGTTGCTTACATTATCTACGAACAAATTCACGCACGGTGTAATGTGAATACTACATTATGTGCCGTGCCTGCCACTGTACGTGTCTGCACTGAACGGTGTCGGTAGATCCGAATAGACCTTCACTTAGATATCTCCTTCCAAGTCCGCGTCATAAAAGTCAAACCACTGATTGTAATCCGTTGTAATCTCTCAATTTTTCTCGAAAATGATGCATATAACGGAAGATGTTACAACGGACTCCTCAGCGGCTGGATCATAATAATATTTTTTTACATTAGCTCCACACAGGAAGCCCTGAGGAAAATAATCTACCATAAGGCCTATGCCATCTTTGGGGATGCTGTGTCTTTTTAAGATAAGAAAGGCATGAGGGATGGGTAGGAATATGGGACATATTAATCCATCCCTCCCACTACGGTGCAAGGCGATACGGATACATATATAAATACGAAAATCATTAATAACAAGTATCACAGAAGGGACTTGGTATAATTTTAGTTTTACTTTTGTTGGTAAGCTTCTTATGGGCCACGATGACTGTTACGATGATATGTTAAGAAATCTTATAACTTTAATTTAAACATTATGTTTTACAAGCTAACAAAGTAGCGAAGCCGTACCAGAAGATACGAGTACTAAATAGTAAACACTTACTACAACAAGACCAAGATGCATTCTAGCAAAAAAGCTCTTGTACGAGAAACGTCGCGGAATTGTCTGCATTGCCAGGATACCATGACCATGAAGAGTAACTGACAAACTGAATAAAATTACTGTTAGTATTTTTCTTACTCAATGCAGAGGGTGACTCAGGCAAGTACTAGAGCTCTAACTACTATAGCCAGGAGGCCTATTCTAGTTATTTTTAAGGAAAATTCCTTATCCTTTTCCTTAAGCTTAAAGACTTATTTCTTAACTGCGGTTCCGGCTCTCTCGGATGACAGCTGTCATTCATCGAATAACATTCTTTAAAAATATCGATATTTGCGTAGTTTTAAATCAATATCGTGATAAGTATTGACTGAAGTACTATAAGTAAACATTGTAAGTGAGTCATTTGTCGAATAAAATTAACCGAATTAACGAAATTCCAATGTTTGTAAAGTACCCATGCCAAAAGCCCGAAATGTTGGATAAAAGTGATTTAAATTCTAAAAATTATAATAAACTAAAGTAAGTAATAATAAACTACACCGTGTGATACACATAATTTTTAATAATACTGTGATAATTAAACCACAAACTCCTTTAAAATGTATTGTCATTCACATGTAAACGGAATCGCAGTTAAGCAAAATGTCTTTAACCCTAAGGAAAAGGAATTTTCCTGAAAAAGAATCAGAATAGGCCTCCAGGTATCTACTTCTTCGGAGCAGCTGGACAGTAATGAGCTTCTACCATAAGCTCTTGATAGTGATAGATGGTATATGGCCGCCGTGTGCCGTGTGCCATGTGCCATATGCCAAGAAAGCCAATAGAGGAAACAAACAACAATATAGTTCTCGGAAAGAAAAGCGATAAATACTTAATTGTGGTCGACTCAACGAGATCATAGGTATCAGTGTTTCTTTGTTATATTATTTACCTGTTGTTGATCCTTATCAATCCGGTTTGCAATATTTCCCAAGCGATTCCTTATTCCGTTTACAATAGCGAAGCCCTTTTAATAAAGTTCAAAAGATATTTTTCATTTCATTTATTTATGTCTGTCAACAGTATTTCATATCGATGATATTAATTTTATACATAGGCTGAAATAACCTCTAATTATAGAAAAACACATCACTGTTAATAAAGAAAAAAAACATAATATAACAACATTATTAGCTCCTAAATATCAAATTAAAGAAAATTGATATACACCAACCAATTTAGATCAATATAATTGGTTGAGAGTTTGTAATCTTGTTAATAGATGGTTTGAAGGCGGCTAATGATGACGTTCAATGATTTTTATGTCTGCTTAAAATTACGGCACATTCTAGGCAACCCTAACTTAGTTCGATTTTTTTTTTAATGTTTAAGAGAATATAATTTACAAGTCGTGAACCAATTCTATGAACATTGAATCCGATTTGTTGAAGTAGAATAGGGCAGTTTATTAAATTATAAAAATTTTTGTAAAGTTGATTTAAGTCCGTATTTAGTATTCTGTGTTCAAGGGAGCGTACATTGTAGAAATGAAGTCTATCGGTATAATGAGACAGTGATCGAGCGCACTTATCAGTATACGCTGGGTGGTACATACCATGTTTTTGAACCCGCTCTATTCGGTGAATGAGAACTTGAATATGACATTGGGTATTTGGCGAAGTCTCCTGATTCCGAAGCACGACTCTCGTAGTGTCTGATCCTTGGTACCAAAGATGGATCGGTGTTTCTCCATTCTCTTCACATTTCCTGCAGCTAAAGGTGGTGTCCAGTCCCAACAACAACTGAATGTGTTTCCTGGGGTGGTGGCATCCTGATGTGGCCCCGCTAGCTCTCTCGGAGAGTTTCAATCCATATTGAGATCATTTTAATATTAAATTGTCATTTTGGAGTAATAACAACACTATCAGAATATGCTACTTCTCTTCTATCTGCCACTCGCTCTACATCATTATTTCTTAATCTTATTCGTGGTACCCCCTAAACGTCTCCAAATTGGTGCTACAATTACCTCAGTGAGTTTATATTCAAATTGTGCAGTTGCCTGGGTCTGTTTGGCATATGAATCACTTATAAACACTTTAGATTTAAAGTTTTTATTATAAAATATCGTATACCAGGAATTCCATAAAGAAAGCTAAGTTCTTGGCTCCGGATCGCGTCTACAAACGTAACCATTATTATGCAAATCCTCTTCCTCGAGCTTGCAATCCAAAACATCTCTGTATTCACATACAATAAGCCTACAGAATAATAATAAGCACTTGCTTCTAGGGTCTAGCGCAGAGATTCCCAACGTGGGCGATATCGCCCCTCCAAGGGCTTTAGAGAGATCCGAGGGGCGGTGGTGGCCTCAAGGGCAAGTGGAGGACGATGAAGGGCAACAAATGGGAGGCGAGGGCAACACAAACATTTTTTTATAAATTTTCCTTACGGTTCAAAATTGTCGTATTGAAAGAATCATGCAACAAAAGGAAAAGTTCATTTATTCTATTGGTTTATGGATAGATTAAAAGTTTTATTTGTCAATTCTCTTACGGTGTTATGACACCTAACCAGGTTTCTCGGGATCTATTATCAGGTGAACAATAATGTACTGTATAATATAATACGTAAAACATCCATATACATATTTATTAAAGGCAAAAAGCCATCATAATGGAAAACAAGGGCGATGAAAAGATCGCATCTCTCAGTGACAGTGTATATATTTATATTTTATCGCATTGTCGCGTAAGAAGAAACAGGGGGGTGGGCGCCGATGTACAAAAGTGGGCGGTGAGATAAATAAGGTTGGGAACCTCTGGTCTAGCGGGTAGGTGCTGTAGTCTCGGGGCAATAAGAGCTAAGAACGTGAATATATGCGCCTTTATGCTAAACTTCACCCGCGAGCGTATTTATTGCACGTTACGCGGAAGCGTGCATTAATTCTAAAGTGCGAGATATTGTAAAATATACTATTATTCACCATAATGCATTAAGGTGTGCTGAATTCAATTTGCAGGGAGTTACGGCCGCGGTTCAACGGAGCCACTTCACGCTTCTGTGCGCGAGCTTCGCATCGACCCGAAAGCTGTAAATTTAAAATGCAAATGGCAAATTTTACGACGCTCTCACAATAAAACTCCGACGGCGAGGCGGTACTTGCTAGAGACGAATTTCATCGACGCTTGTGACGCATCGGTGAGAGATTCGGCAGACGTAAATAAGGCCAAGTGGAAAACATTATTGAATGAATCACTGCAACTTTGTGGGCATCGGTGCATTATAACAATATACCAACCGGTTTCGCTTTATGAAGACAAAATTAATTTCGTTGGTACTCATAGCATGTTTATTATATTTAATTTGTATCTTCCATAACGAAGGCACAGTTTCGTGACAACCGGTTGGCGTCTTGTTACAAAATAAAGTGAGTAAAACACAATGTTACAGAGATTCACTTATTTCCGTATTATTTTACTCGGGCATAGTTAAAACCAGGTTTAGCCTCAGTTATATTTAGCAAGAAATGTGTAACAGCCGTTCTCCCCAACTTTTCGAATGATCAATCTCAGCCACCGATCCAAGTGTTCTGTTAAGTATTCGCTCTATTTGACTGTCTCCAAACATTTTTTATCTTTGAACTTCCTAAATTGTCTATGAAGGACTCGCCCACTTCTATGGAAAATATAATTGTACCCCCACACGTTCATAGTCAATAAAATGACATCAAAGTAAAACTTTCAATGTCAAATTAACATAGACGAGTTAATTTTCTATTTATTATGAATACGTATTATTTTTCTTAAATATTGTAATACAAACACCGACATTTTCTATTTAAAAACGTATATCTTAAAAATAAAGTGTTAGCTTGACTTTTAGACGTTTTTGAAGTAGACTTTTTTGACGTTTGTCTTTCGTGCGTTCTTTCAATTTTCAATCAATAATTGTCAATAATATTTTCATCGTCGCTGTCTTTATATTCGCTGTCCATACCCGCTATTGGTATTACATTAAAAATATCTTCATTTTCGATCTCCATATTCAAATAGTTCTCGAAACGAATGACGTTTGACCATAGATATCTATGACATTTGACGTTTACGCTGTCATTTGACACTCTGTTGACACTTTTTATAACTAGCCTTTTACTGAGGAGAACTTTAATCCCCGTAAATCGATAACTTAACATGATCGAAAGTTTTACTGAGAATTTCGTTGGGAAAGGCGAATTTGTGCATTTGAACAGTGCTGAGGCAAAATTTCGGCTCAGCAATTGCTCAGTAAGGTTGGGAAGAACGGCCGTAAGTATTTTTAATTCCATTCTACTCGTATCATTAATTGACGAATTATCAGATCATATTGAATTAGAAGAAAATATTACACATTTGAGTTAAGTTAAGAAAATCTGTAATTAATTCACGCCATGGAATATTTAAGGGTTGTATTATGACACACTTATCATAAATTATACAGGCAAATCATTTTAAAGAGCGCACGTCTAAATGTATTTGTGAATGCCGACAGTGGTTCAAATTGATTCGAAATGGTTTGGAACACCCGCCAGCAATCCCGTCTTGTCCCGCGAAACAGTACACCACTACACAAGCACGATCTCTGATTCTATTGTACCTACTATTATGTGAATTATGTACCGATTATTTTCAAACAATAAATCAATGAATTTAGAAGTAATTAAAAGAGTTTGGAATGTAGAACAAATGGTTCGGTTCAAATATTAGAGCCGAATTCGAAATAAAAAACTTTAGTAAAGCTTTTCATTTCTTATTTCGTTTGAAAATTCTATTGGTAATGCCTCAAATTACAGTGTTTTATTTAACAATACTCATAATCACAAAGATCTAATTTCTTAAACAGGAAAGTTGAACGTTTTAGACGCGACAAGTTATATATATAGAAGGAAACTTCCATATAACAAATGAGATGACTTCGTACGACACGTGTATTTCTATTTCCGTTCACCGTTCACCTCCAGAGTAATTAAGGCGCATATTAGCTTTTAGCTTCCGCAGTTGGAGAGATGCTGGGGGTGTGGCGTGTTGTGTATTCCTGTCGTTTGGAGTGACGGTGTTAAACAATTTATCCAAATAATGCCTCGAAGCATCTTATTTGCAAGCGCTCGTATGCAGCTCCGGCCTGAGCCAATTGGCGGCGCCTAAAGCAACTTGAATTTCGGCGCCGTAAAAGTCTAAATAATAGGTAATAATACCTGAATTACTTTCCATGTGACTCGTGTGATAAATTGATGACATTTTGAAAACTGTATAATAAAATTTTACTTATCACTCCCCAATAGGGCATTTATTGAATTGTCTATTATAATGCCTATATAATCCTAAGTACACTTATCTTATTTTATTTACACTATTCGAAGCCTCACACTTCAACAGTTTCTTAACGAGGGACGAATCACATTTAGGAAGATAAATTGTAATCAAATGCTTGCACTATACCACCCATCTATAAATATGCTTTTCCTTTTTGTTTGGAAGTTTTATTTACTATGTACTTTTGCTATTTTTGATTTATTAAATTCGCGAAAGTAAATATACTTCCAAACAAAATGTCTAGAAATTGCTATATAGTGAATGCCGAAAAAAATACAAAAAGTGCTTTTCCTTTCCTAAAATCGAAAAAGAACATAAATAATTATTCAAATTTAATAATGTCTCCAATAACACGTGTTTTCCAATATTATGCCCTGTGCGTACAGAACTGTATATAAATTTCGCTAATAAACCGTGTTTATCTCAAGTGACCTGCCAGGTAAGTATTGTCCTGTAGATTACCTGCCTGTACAAAAAATTAATAACTTGTATATTTTAAGACGGCATCACGTTCATGGTTCACGGCCTCCATGGTCGAGGGGTAAGGCTCTCGACTACGAATCCGAAGGTCGCGTGTTCAAATCCCGGCGTGCGCAAGTTAATTAAAATTAATTTGTGCTGTTTCACAATTAATTCATTTAAAAATAATATAAAGTATATTTGCGCACGTTCCAGAATGGAAGATCCTCTCAGTATCGCCCTGGTGAAAGACCACCATTCAGAATTGAAGCGTTGCTTGAAATGGCTTTTAGACGTGTTTGGTGACCAGATCTGAATAGCCAGGTATTTCCACCATCCTCTTCCCCATCTCCTTCCCCTCCCCAATACCTTCAGCCTCACAACATTCCCCAATTGGGGATGCCATAGTCTCACTGGCTCCAGACGGTTGGGAGCAGTTGGGACTCTTGTATGGTATTCATATAAAAAAAAAATGAAGGCAATTTAGCCATAAGTTGTAATAATAGATTATCTATAGTTAGTGATAAGAGCACTGTAAAAAAACATTTTTCATAAAAACGGCACTATACAAATCATTCGAATATTATTATTATTATTACTTCCAATAGGCACTGTTCTAAATACGCAATTTATTAAAAATCTATACAGGCTAATTGCACAAATAATGTGTAATAGGAGTTTCCTATATTGTTGAGGACATTTTGTGCAACACACATCGTCGGCCACAGTCCAAACAGTCATATCTCGTATTTAGCAAATTTCCGGGAATGTCAAAAGAACTCATTTTATTATGTTTCGCTGATGAAGTAAAAAAATTCTTAATTAAAACCCCATTAGCGAAATGTCTACGTAATAAAATGTGTAAGAAACTCGCATAAAAAAAAAACCAGTTTTTGGCTATCCTGGAAATTTGCTAAATACGAGATACGCCTGTTTGTTTTGTGGGTGATGATATATACGAAAGGCGCCCGCTTCTTCACAGCATAGTGGTCTACGCATCATACTTCAATATTGGAGAGCTTGTGAGTTCGATTCCCACACCGCAAATTAATATTAAGATACAAGGACACTGTGTGTGTGAAAAGGCGCCAATCCAGGCGAACACCGTAATCAATAAGTAGAGGCCTGTTCCAATTGTAGCTGCATAACCGGGCCTGCTTATATGTATATGGGTTCACGATGCACACAATATATACAATGTGTTGAAAATTTTGTGTTTACGTCCGTTTAGCGAAGGCACGAAGGTTTGTGTGGAAGACCAGTTACTTGTTTCGAGTGTCACGATTCACGAACAACAGGTTGGGCGAGAACTAGGGGCCGTGCTTCCTTATGGGTGAACAGAATCACTGCCGGCTGCTAGGATATCACAATAAGACGAGATGATGCAACTATGAGGAGAACATATCATACAAGGAGTATATAAATTGGACCATTCCGAAACACAAAAAAAATCTCAGACGAAAATACATATTATCAATTCCTATATGTACAAAAACTTTGGGTCTACAAAATTACAAATACATACGAATTATTACTCCGTTTCAATTATTTTATTTTTCTTGATTATTTAAAAACAAAAACAAAAAAAAAAACACGTGGTATAAGGAATATGCAAGCAAAATTTGTACTTTCAAAATTATCAGTTGTATTATGGACTCGCCTTCTTTGTTGCAACTCATCCAGTTTAACATTCCTTGCCATAGACTCAGAAACAATAAATTCATTTTCCTCAATCAACACCCTACTAATTATGGGTATCATTCCCCACTGTCCAGAATGTCCAATGAGACTTGCTAACTCAAGCGAGGGCCTTGAAATTGTTGGTACCAGTCTAAACGATATTTGTCAGGCTATACTGAAACAAACTTCGAAAATATACTGAAACAAAATTCGAAAATATCATTTAATATGTCTAACATTATGAAGTCTACCAAAACCTTGTTGACTTGAATGTTCTCTCAAATGCATATTTTTGTTCTATTTTTGTCATTGTTTAATTCATGTATTAAATACTCGTACATGCTGTTCTTTTACTGTAGCTCCTGTTTATCTCATTTCGTGTTGTGTATTTTGTGTAATTCGACAATGGTATGTTAATATAAAAATACCATACATGCAGTACAAGGGGAAGGTTAGCGAAAAAACACGGAAAACAACCATTTACAGGATAATAATGCAAACAGAAAAGCGCATTATATTAACAGCGAAATTATTACATCAACGTACCGAAGCAAGTCTAAATTGTGTGATGAAACATCCGAGATGTTTCTCAGCAAAATGACACGGGTGGAAACAGCCCGAGACTGGGCATGACTTATATTGGGATGGAAAATAAATAAAAACACACTGGAGCTGAGCGCGATATAACTCTATTAGACCGAAATAGAAACGCTTAGAAATAGGTAAGCGGTTAGCCTAAGCTAGGAAATGTCATTCTTAGAAAAGTGCGTTGACTCAATAATATTTGGTGCTTCGTGGAATGTTTTCATTAATCATTATGTATATACCTACGCTAATAGAAAACCCAATTTTTGTACTATGTACCAAAAGAAATACGTTTTGCGCAACGTGATTATTTTTATCCATAAAGCAACACAGTTTTCTGAAGCAGCAAAAACTCTCAAACGGAGAGCTCTGGCGTCATAAAATTTGCACGGCTTCCTAGGGGCCTAGGGGCAAAATGTCAGCACCGAAATCAAATGATCATATTATGTAATAATAAAATATAAAAAAATCTATGCTCTACAAAGACCACATCGTGAGATGATTTTATTGTTAAACTACACTAATAAAAATTATACGATAGTAATATTACCACAATGCAATTTATATATACAGTAAAAAGTAAGGAGGCTGATTTAAAATTCATCCGGAGAAGGAGAGATCAAAAATTTTCCTCACGTTTCTCTCACGGATTCGTGTAGCAGTAGGCTATTGTTTGTTTGTTGTTTTTGTGAATAATAATACATTATACGAGTTGGGACAACCTCGTTCACAAGCTCAGGCGATGCGTTGTTTAAGATTCACACGATGATAGATATTTTTATAGCAATAAATTATACATTATACGAGAGCGTCAAAGAAGCGAATACATTCATTTCAGTAGAACATTGTATTACTTATTACCATAGATTCTACTGAATGGAGAAGAAACTAAAGAAAATGCAGCAAGAGTGAAAGTCTTGAGAAATATGGAAGGAATTTTAGGTTCACTGGGTTCATAAAGGCTGAATTGACAATTTGAATCAATGGTCAAACGTCACTAAATACAATAGATTCTAAAATTCATAAAGATTTAATGCAGAAATATCTTTATCCGTTTGCCGTAGTTTTCAACAAAAACATATTTGTCTAAATAATCATTTTATCTATCGGTCAGTACCTGAGTTGGCATCGCGTCTGGGTTCCACCCAGGCATCGTGAGTGCAATTCCTCGGCTGGCTAAGCCCTCCATCACGACACAAGCAAAATTTTCAGGTTACTGTTATGGTAGTAGGAGATTTTCAAGTTTTGTCAGATTATTCGTTACCCGGATATGTAAGTCTTTGTAAAATGTTTCCCAAAGCATTGGAACTGGACTGCTGGACGGTGAGCTTTGGCGTCATGAAAACAGATTAGTTATTATTAGTTATCAAACATAAAGTCTGTGTTCATGTCCCACTAAAAGCTCTCGCCCTGAAATTTATACAGCTTTTCTGTCTGGAATTTATAGATCAACTCAACGACATTCACAATATCCACCATGAGTCATGGAGCCTTAAAAATCAATTCAATTGTCCGAAAATTAAAGTTCATCATACCATATTCTTTAAGTATTCAGTAAGTAAAATGATTAGATAAAAATGTGCTGAAAATCGGCGAAACCGAATAGTATGTTTATATTGGAATCATAATATTATTATTACAAAATTCACAGTCGGTTAGTATACTCAATTATCCGTCATAAAAATAGTGACATGTCTAATGCCCTTGTGCCCTTTTGTATTGTCATCACGTGGACTTTCAATGAAAACAAGATAATCAAACAAGCAGCTCTATAAAGGTGTGGCAAGACACTGGAAGGGTCTTGTTGCAAAACAGAACGGAAATGTTTCGTACTGTCTTCAAACGGGCGTTTCCTGAAATCTGAACCTGGCCACCGAGGAAACCTGCTTAGCATTTCAAACACGGTATTATCACAAATCCACCGAGTCACTGAGCCATTGTTTTCCTTCGCATACCATAGGTGTATACTGTATACCCAATAACACAATAGACTGGAAAGAGGCAAAACATTGAATTCGGCTCGGCTGTTGCTGGGTTGGTACTGTTGGTAGCAGGGCATGCAAAAGCAACGAGTAATGGCAACACCGGTTTAGCGGTAATTACGAAAGTATGAAAAGGTGAATGTGGTCTTAAGACTATCGAGGTATTAAATAATATATGTTTTATTTTTTTATAACGATATAATGAAAAGCTATATCAAAGGTTTAGGACGTTTTATTTAGTCATTCACATTCACTAGAGGTCAGTGAGAACACATTTCTTAGAGATTGTGAAATATATATTTAACAAAGGGAGGGAGTCGGGTCATTTACAGACAACGACATAACATTTATTTTCTATTCCCTTACAAAATAGACAAATTTTATGCAAGCACAATACAACAATTATATTTCAAATACATGTATGTCAAAAACACTGCGGGAGAAGCGAACACGTCCGACACAGTTGAACCAACTACAACATTCGTTCTATTCTATTTCAAATTGAATATAGAATAGAACCGTGCGAACGTCACCCTCTGCACACAGTACAGTTATGTATATATTTATGTCCAAGAAATAAAAAAAATAATCTTTCGAAGATTTGCTGCATCACTTTGAGTTCCACGAATAAAATTGCATTGCAAATATAAATAAAGCAAGTGTTAACGCTCTACAATTCTCGTCCCATCATAGATTGGTTCGTTCAATAAAATAAACCATATAATAGAAAAGGTGGGAAACCCAGCATAAGAAACTGGAGAAAAAAATCAAGAAATCGGTAGAAAAGTATTATTGATGATGTATGAATGTACGAGTATGTAATTCGGTACTGCAATTTTTCGGTAAACATTTTTACGAGTACCGGTAATGCATACCCCAGTTTAGTCCGTGGTCGACTAGTTGGCAGTGGCTTAATGCCAATGTCACGAGCGGGAGCCGATCGCTAACCTCTCAGACAAAACGGCTACCACGAGACGCAGGACGAATATCAAAACCCTAACAGACCCCCGCCGACCGATAAACCTGTGCAGCTGTGGCTGGCCATTGGATACTGGATGGAAGGAGATGTGGACACTCATAAAACGTGGAATATTGTTTTATATTATGCACTTCGTATTGCGCACTCACGTTTATCTACAGTTACTTTGATTTGACCGGCTAATCAGCATTGCATTTTGGTTGACAGATGATTGTTCCAATAAAAAGATGACAAACGATTCGTGTTCAATGCTTGTAAACAATTATGACTCATATAATTAATAAGAACATTGTTTACATCGCTGTTTTTAATATATAAATATCTACATGTTTCAGAAGCAAAGCTTCCCTCGTCGAGATAAGCTATATACTAAAAAATAATGGCAATTATAGACAAATAATAAACAAATAGACAAATTACAAACATAAATAAAAATTAACAATACTCCTATGTGATGAAAGTAAGTAAGTAAAAAATTACATACGAATACAACTGATTTACAATTAGGTAGATAAATTGGAAATTATAGAAATTATAAAAAGTGTTAATAGACAATTAAATATTATTAAAAACTTTTTTTTAATAGCTATCTAACTATATTTAGAATATTATTCATATAAATTTTAATAATAATAACTATTATTATTTTATTTTTATGACTTGTTATTTTTTTGATTTTATTTGTATTAATAATAAAAATATTTTTTTTTTAAGTTTCTAATATAAATCAATTATTTTGTATTTCGGAATAACTATTTTATTTTTTCAATTATTTTACATTTTTTATTAATTACTTACCTACTTTCATCACTTATTGGTAATTTTTGTTTGTTTGTAATTTGTCTATTTGTTTATTATTTGTCTATACTAGTCATTATTTTTCAGTATATAATTTATACCGATGAGGGAATATTTGCTTCGAAAACATTTAGATATATATTTATATTTTAAAAACTTTGGTGTAAACAAAGTTCTTCTATTAATTATATTAAAAATGACGCCACAAAATAATTAGACACCTTTCGGAGAAATAATGACTCTTCTTCAAATAAACGAATTTAAGAATAGCTGTGTTAACCGGTTTTGGCCGAGTTTCTGCACACTTAAAAAAAAATTAATTAATATTTCAAAGCTAGATAGCTCATGATGGGAATGATGTTTAAAACCTAAAATAAATTTACAGACCCATAAATTTCAGAAAAAAGCTGTGCAAATCGCATGACGCCAGAGCTCACTTTTCGATAAATTATGATTTTTTTTATACTGATTTTTACTTTATGGTTAAGATTATAAATTGGCAGAAAAGTGAATATCATTCGACATTATTACATTTCGTAAATACATTCTTACCGAATAATTAGCATCACTTTCAAATATTGATTTCGCAAACAAATAATAAAATTTATATTATTATTAAATTGTTAGATAAATAAAAATCACTGCAATATTATTATCATTATTAGTGGAAGATATTCTCAGTATCGCCCTGGTGAAAGACCACCATTCAGAATTGAAACGTTGCTTGAAATGGCTTTTAGCCGTGTTTGGTGACCAGATCTGAATAGCCAGGTATTTCCTCACCTTCCTCTACCCCTTCTCCTTCCCCTCGACAATACCTTCAGTTTCACAACATTCCCCAATTTGGGATGCCATAGTCTCACTGGCTCCAGACGGTTGGGAGCAGTTGGGCCTCTTATGCGGTGTTCATATTAAAAAAAAAAAAAAAATATATATATATATATATATATATATATATATATATATCATCAAAAGCTAACAAACAAGTCTTCTAGAAGGTGGGCGGTAAAAAATATTAAAATAAGAAGAAGAAGACACTATTAGTTGAATATGAATATATCTTACCCCTACCACAAAGACGTTAAAATTTACATGATAACAAAAGTAAGAATTCCACGGCTCCTGAAAGTGAGGTAGGTTGAAAGACAAAAATCAAAAGAATACCCTTTTCACTTCAACCAGTAAATAATGAGCCACTCTCGGACAATTTTCTAAGCAGGTGTACTGGTAACCCGTTGGGACATGGTAGGAATAGTAATTGAATTGGTGAGTTTCGGGTCGTCCCAACCGGATATTGGTACGCGCGGCGAAAATTATATTACTGGGGAACCTCGTCAAATTATAAGAAGCACAATCATAGGAGGCAATAAAACATACGGTTACTTGATCAATAAATTCAATTGAAATTAAATCGAAGCATATTGGGTATTTTTATGGTTTCTGATACGGCGGAGGAGTCACCATTGCAAACAATAACATCCACTTTTTGGAGCGCATTTTTATGTCCGCTTTACTCAAATAATTTTTATCATCTATCGGTTGTTAAAAGTTCCTAGTCCCACAGTGGTGTTTCGTGTATATACGGTTTAATGTTTGAACAACCCACGTACAGCCAAGTTATTAATATAAAAAAATAACACTCCACATTTTGTTAAAATACAGTAAATGTGTAAGGGCCAGTTGTTTCGTCCGTGGGCTCTTAAGAAGAACGGCTGCGCGGCCTGTTTCATAGAAAACTTAATTTTGGATTTGAGGCAAAAATATTCACCTAAACCTAATGATTCTTTTTTCATCAAAAAGTATAGTAAATATCTAGTACGGATTAGAAGTAATTTATTTATTTTTATTTTACATTATGAAATATAGGCCATTATTTGGGGGCTAACGGGGATTTAAAAATAAAGTTTTACCCGGTCTACTTTTAAAATATAATGAAATATAAAATAAAATAAAAATATTAAAATAAGCATTATGGTGGACTTTAAATTAAATTAAAAACGACCAATTTACGTTGGAACACAAATTTACCGTACATAATTCAAAATGTCGACTCGAAAAAAGGTGTGTTTTTTAAATGTTTTTTTTTTTTTTAAATATTTTTATTTACGTAATCATATTTACATAGCAAATATGATAATTTAAAACAAAAATAAATAAAATACTTCTCATCCGTACTAGATATTTACTAAACCTTTAATTAAAAAATATATATATTATTCAGTTTGGATGGGTATTTTGTCCTCAACTTCAAAATTAAGTCATGTATGAAACAGGCGACAGCTGTTCCCCTTAAAAGCTACTTAAAATATATGACAAAAGTTCGTATTGTTAATGCGGTTTAACACTTAAAACCGTAATTTCAACAGTTTTGAAATTTAAACCAAGTGACAGGCGGCGGATAAAATTTGGTAGCACCAAGTCAATCAAACAACAATTCTCGGATAATAAATCGTTTAGCAAATTTCACTGAAGTATCATAGATTTTAACCACCGATTTAGATAAACTGTAGATACCGCCTATCGTAGATGACCCTACGTTTATAAATATTGTGCCAAAATAGTTGTACAAGTTTATAAGTTTACAAGTTGCACAGGTACAACCGGTCAGTGGTTGACAATTCCTCGGCTGTCTAAGTCCTCCATCACGACACAAGCAACATATTCCGCTTACTGTGATGGTAGTAGGAGATTTTCAAATATTGTCAAGTTATTCGTAACCCAGAAAGAATTGTCTTTCTTTAAAAAAAATAAATTATAATGAGTATCTAGAATTCATTAAGCCATGTATTAATGTTATTATGTGATTATTTGCTATATTTTCGCACGTGAGAATTTCCATGCATATATGTCATACGCAGGTGTTCAAAGAAATAATAAATTAACATGGGTAATGTTAGACAAACATACTGAAATCCATTAATCCTGCGATAATTGGTATGAAGCCTTACGATTACAGGTTTTGAAATGTGACCATAATCGTAATTATGATTATTTCTAAGTTAAGTAACCATTGCCTAAGCCGGAAAAGCACGAAGTTTTACGTTATTCGGAGAACAGTAATCCGACAAGCTTCTAAAGTTTCCCCGTAAATCCTCGACACCTGATATTTGAACTAATGAAAAAGAAAATCCAAGAAATCCACGGACAACTTAAAGATATTTCACGTAGACAAAATTAATATGAAAGTTTAAAATTGAACTCAAAACGAATGACTTATTGAAGAAATTTTGATTTTTGGTCGGTATTAAACGTACGATTTAGTAGAAAAGTCTTCTTTTTAATAAAGTATTTGAAATTACCTTCCAATTATTTATTAATTGTTTTTGTGTTTAATTCGTAGAACTCCATTTAATTTAATAATGTTATTATTAAGTTCTGCAAGTATTTTTAGTTTTTATTATTGTGACAGCTGTTTCGGCGTTTAAGGCCATTTTCAAACTGTCAATTATCGTTTGAATATTCTAGCATTACTATTTTAACCCTTTGAGGCACAAGATTTGAAACAAAAAAAATGCTTGTGTTGCACAGAATTCGAACACTTCGAAAAGTACGTATGTACCATCTATTAGCCGATATAGTAAGCCGTTAGAGTGGGCGGGACATAATTTAAACCGCTGTGTTTCAAGTGGTTTTAATTTTTCGAAGTAGTTTTAATTTTTCGAAGTGGTATAAATTACATCCCACCATGCAGCAAAATATAAAAAGGTGGGTTATTTTTGATACCACTATGCTTCAAGGGGTTAATACGTTACGTTAATATTTTAATTTAACAATGCCTAATCTGTCATAAATGTTTTTAGTTTGTATATCCAGTCACCTGCCTTATAACAGGTTTCACCTAGTGAGGTAGGTAATGTAAACCATACAATATAATTATGTAACATATTGTACTCATATTTAAACATGCCGTATTGTATGAAACTGTATTACGTTATTTCAATAAAAGTCGTTTTATCGACACTGAAACTAAATAAAAAAAATGTTTTTACAAAATGGATGCCTATTTTGCAGAAGAATTTCAAGATTGAACGAAAAAAGAATGAGGCTTTATTTATACAAGTTTAAGAGATAATTAATTAGTCTTGAAAATTGCGAAAACTGAACAAAAGAAGGTACAATGATTTTTTTTTTAAATTCGAAAATAAAGGTTACTTAACGAAATAGAATGATTACCTAAATAATACATTTCATTTTAATTATTTTGTTGATTCAATATTAAATGGAACAATTTCTTTTTAAACGTACCTAGACGTTTTTAATTTTTTTATTTCGTCCGGAAGACAATTATATAAATTGCCCCCTCGTAGCTAATGGATTGCTGGCCAAATGTGGTGTTTAAATGTATGTTACACGTTGTCCTCTAAAGTGTGTGCGTGTATATTAGCAGACGCAATTTACAAATTTTAACAGAAATTAGGTTTCCCAACAGGAAATGAGTTATGAATTGACAGCAGGTTAACCTGTCATTTTCCCTCAAGCTCGAAAGAGATACAATAATTTTAGTTCGTTTATCAAATTATTCTAGTATATGCTTGGGTTTATCTCATTTGGCAGACATTTCAACGAAAACCCAAACGCAGAATCACATCACAAACCCGTATCATATCGACCGGCAAGCAAAGCACGGCGATTTAAGGCCATCCACCGGCTAAAATGTTAACGAAATCACGCGCTCCTTATGCAGGTGGCGATAAGGTTGAAAATCCCGCTGTACATCGGCCGCATGTTTCGATTTCAGAAAAAAAAACATCACCAAAATGCATGTTTTATTCAATTCTGTAAAGCTCAGACCTAATTATTAAAATGTTTTACGGTCATTCTAAAAAACTTCATTTACCACAATGAACAATACGAAAATATGGGAAAAAGTGTTCATAAGTAGGAGATTTTGCGCTTTAAACATTTTTTTAATGTCTCATACTTTATTTTTTTCATAGCTTATAAAAAGACATACCTAAAAAGTGCACGGTTAAATGAAAGGTCAAGGTGTGATCTACTTGCAGTATTTAATTCAATCACCTATGATATTTCTAGGCCAACAAATTCTCAAACCGAAAACACAAGATTTTGCATTACTTCCCATTGCATCGCCTTAAGTTCCGAGAAAAACGTGACGTTTTGACGGACTTTTGTTTATGACCACGGGAGTCCAATCTGAATATCGGCCCGCATAACTGCTATGGGTCCTGACACCGAAACCTCTGTTGTAACCGCTCTTTCTGCTACATGAGTGATTTATGAGAAAGAGGGAGAGGACCCATGAATACGGCAGGCGTGTATTAACCTTACGGACAGATGAAAAATATTAATGTTCTTTACCACAGCTTCAAAGCCATTGATGAAATATCCATTATTTAAAAAAATCAAAATCATAACACTCAGCCCACTTGACTTGCCTTAACCAAAATATTTGTGATTATTTTACGAATCAATTTACAGGCATTTTACCAACTAACTAACTAACCATCACGCCGTTTTCTCGCAGAGTTAGGCAGAGAGACCGTCCGCCAAACAACTTGATCTTGGCATACACTCCTCGCTTCATCCACATTCATCGTCCCATAGCCCGACTCAAGTATTTGACTCACTCGATCGTGTCATGTCTTCCTAGGGCGGCTCCGACTTCTTCTTCCATTCACATTCTTTGCGAATCTCAACATTTTACTAAGAAGTTATTATACCTAAAATATTAATTGTTGTTATTATTTTATTACCATGTACGAGTATGTACCAAAAAAGTTTTATTTTTATTAATTTTCGATATAAGATATACGAGTATATAAGTACGAACATATATCATTGGCAATGCTTGATTCGTGGAATAAAAGAGGTTGTATATGATAGGGGTACGGAATACCTACATAAGATACATTACAATACATACAACAGAGTCCATCGAAAAATCATTTTATTACGGGGTGGTCGTAACCTGAGATATTTCGTCTCTCGAGGGAAATATTACCCATACAAGCACAGGTGGGAACAACTCAAATAAGACACCGCGTACACTGCCAAAACCACCTCAACCCGGGCCAGGATCAATTGAATCAAGTTCGCCTACTATGTTACAGGTCATTTTACCTTACTACTTATTACTCTGGCGTGCGCTAGTAAATTTTATTTAATTAAATTGTGTTATTTCACATTTAATTAATACTAATAATATATATATAAGTGGCGCGCATTGCTCTATGACTAAACATAAGCTGTGTGTAGTTTTCAAGTTCGGATATGAATTGTGAATTTATTATTTTAAAATTACTATTTTATTATCATCTACCGCTGATTGTTTGAGCCAACTGAAAAAATGAGCGTACAAGTTCATTACTACATTCATGGGGAAAAAACATTTTTATTAGAAATTTATTGCATTTACTAAAAATAATTTCTTCCCATGGTTCATTTTTCTTAGGGTGGGTGTCAACTTCCAGCCTTTATTGACTGCACGCCACTGATTCTCTCAGTATCGTCCCAGTGAAAGGTCACCATTCAGAATCGAAAAGTTGCTTGAAAAGGCTTTAGTCATGTTTGGTGGCCATATCTGAATATCCAGGTACGTTCCCTATCCACCCCCCCCCCTCATACCATTCAGTCTCACAATATACCCCAATTGGGGGTGCTATAGTCTCACTGGCTCCGGTTAGTAGGGAGCAGTTGGGGTAGTTGGGCAGTTGTGCGGTATTCACATTTAAAAAAATGTAACTACTTCATTAAAACATGTTAAAGGATCTTATATAAATAGCAGGTCAAGTTGATTCGGTATTCTGGCCTTGCTTGAGTGGGTTTTGACGCTGAACGGTGCACGAGTGCGGGTGAAGTCGCGTCGAGTGACAGATTTTATCTCAATCAGAAAAACTGCTTCTCTGAAGTGATGACTCTATCGACGACTTGTCGTGGGAGATTGCATCTAAACTTCTAACTTGCTGTTGCTTCGTGGAGATCGGAATATGTTCAAGGGGTTCATGGTGATATTTCTAAGGGTATGTGACACAAGATATGTTCACCAGTCACCAGTTAAATAAATAATATGAAACAGTGATATTTGCCTGAGTATTACAAAATAAAATAAAAAATTCATTTTGGTGAATTGAACTGGATCCGCTTAAAATGTTTTAATTTGGTTGAACGTTATTCAAAAATTACGTTCTAAATTTTTTTTCCGATTTTTTAAGAACAATAAGCATTTGGCCACACTCAAACAAACGAAATTAAACGGTATTTCAGAGTTAATTAAAATTCAGACTTTATTTAATAGGTTTTCATTATTTTTTTACTGGAAAAAATGATGAAAAGAGAAATGATGTCAGTCAGCCGGACCAGCGGACGAGAGACGAAACACGTGGACGCTTGAACGTAATAAATCATCACGGCCCATCAAAAGCCAAGGGGCGTAACAGCTGTTAGATGAGATTTATGTAACGAGCCAAAATCAGCATTGTCTCTACCGAGCACGACGAGGTTAAGTTAATAATATTCAGTCGGAGAATCAATATTTAAGGGTATAATTGAAATGGAAGAGGATGAGACACGAAGATGGAAGAATATAAATTTATTTATTTACTGTGCCTACCTATTTTTATTTCGAGAATTCTTTAAACTATCGTAATATTAATATATCATATCGTAACTCTGTGAATTTTTTGTTATTCTTCAAATCGCTGTAATGCTCCTATGTACGATTATATCCAGTGGCGGCGGCATCATTTTCAGCTTCAACAAAATCAATAACGTCGTTTTTTTCAACCTTAGCACTCTAGCTCACTCAAAAGTCACGAGCCGCCACTGAGTATATCAATTTTTTTTCTTTAATTTTAGGATTTTGCAATCCCAAGATATGACAAGTACTACAGATTTCAGTAGTAAACCAATACCCCCTCCCCCCACACGGAATCAAAATGCGAAAAAATCTAATTTTAACATTTCAAAGAAACATGCTTTGCAGAAACCATTTTAAAGAGATTATTGCTTGTTTAGCGGTGTACTGTATCTTAGTAGGGGTAAGAGGGGACTTCAGTTAAAACTATTTCTGATCAATTTTAACCACTACCAGTGTGCACCACTACTCAAGCAAGAATCTCGTTAATATGATTTGCCTGTAATTATGTACATTTTCCTGTTTTTATTGTATACGTTGACGTTGTTATATAACAATGAACAATTTCCAACACGTTTTGACATTTTGCTTCTGCTACAAACTACGTAAAGATATGCCTTGTTCGTATTGAGAGTAAAAAAGCTCTCGGCATAATTTTATAGTTAAATAGCGCCTATGTTGCCAGGACAACTGGCTAGAAAAAAAATGCTTTTCGACTCCCAACAAAAACAAACTGTACAAGAACATGAATTCCGAAATACTTATTTATTAAATTAAAATTAACAAAATAAAATGATTTTCTTGGATTCTTTCATCATTACAATGCAAATAATAAAGTACTCACCTTGACACACCTACGGAGCGGACAGGTCGTAAAAAAATTATCCGCGGGCAGCAGAATTCCTATACATTATTTTCAACTATCACCGGGCGAGGTGTTGTTGACAATGGTTTTTTTTTTCGTATCTGACAACAATTCTGGAGCAACAACACACACGAGATGCGTAGATGTTTTAAAAAATTGTTTGTTTTTTCATAAACAAGTAAATTTTTATATATTATATAGAGTTTCAGCTATAAATATGATAACATATTGAATTAATGCCTATCTAATAAGAAATAACAAACAACAACAATTACCTACTGAAAACCATGATGATATGGTTTTTGTATAGTAAAAACAAAGAAATGCCTTGTATGCGACCTATATATAATAGATCTTAACTGCTCTGAAGCAGCGACCGTTTTCAACTGCTATTGTTATCAAGAACTATAGAACTTGGTAACAGCGAGCCCAAATCCTTGCATATAGAATTTACCAGAGCAACTAAAGATCAACAAACGAACTAATGAAACGTTAATAAATAAAATAAGAAAAATGATCTATTCACCACTTAGTATCACAATATCTAAATAATATAATTCATTATAATAATTCATAATTCAATTCATATAATAATTCAAACACTTAAATTCATTACCTTAATAGCATTCATGTCGTTACACAACAATGAAGAAAAACCTGCCACCATTAAAAGCGGGGAAAACAGATTTCAACTGTCAGTACCTAACAGAATAAGGAATTTTAATTATCACAATTATTTCTGAGTAAATCGGTGTTTACCGAAAATATTAAAAAATCATTTAAAACACCATAAAAATTAAAATTGGGTGGGGGTAAATAAAATCATATAAGGAAGTCGTCGCAATGTGGCCTAACCACAGTTTGATAACGGCTTTGAATGCTGAAACATCTGTCACGAATAACCGTATTTTAGTTTAAAACTAAAATACTCGCAGAACTTAATAATGATATTACTAAATTTATTTTCTTTAAATCTAAAATAAAATAAAATGGAGTTCTATGAATTAAGCACAATAATAATGAGTATTGAAAGAAGGGTGAATGTAGGAAACTCCATTAACGGAGGACTGAACGCGGTTGGCGCAAACAAAAAGTAGTCCACGGAAACGAAGCTAGCAGTCCACAATGGAGTGCTGATATCAACCCTGATGTATGGCAGTGGGGCATGGAACTGGCAGAGGAAGGATGAAAGTAGACTGATTGCTGTAGAAATGAGATCTCTGAGACGAATGTGTGGTAAAACCATGGATGATCGTGTGAAAAATGTTGAGATTCGTTAAGAATACAAGGCTGATGTAAGCGTAGTGAGCAAGATTAAGAAAGGGTCGCTTAGATGGTTTGGGCATGTAGAGCGAATTAACGAAGAGAGGAGTGTATGGAGAATATATGACGCGAATGTGAATGGAAGAAGAAGTCGGGGACGCCCGAGGAAGACATGGCACGATCAAGTGAATAAAATACTCGATTCGGGCCATGTCAGAAGTCGGAATAACAGAAGAGAATGTATGAGGCATTGTATGAATGTGAATGAAGCAAGAAGTGTATGCCACGATCGAGTTGTTTGGCGGTCCGTCTTCTCTGCCTATAATGAAACGGCGTGATGGTTAGTTAGTTAGTTAGTTAAGAATGAATAATTTGAAATACAATTAACGGTCGCATATTTTTCAGTTGTTCATGAAAATAATAAAAGTGACACAAATACGAAACTCGTAAAAATTCGGGTATTAAAACTACTAAGTATATAGTTTACAATAACTATCTAAATACGTATTAGTTAGTAGACACATGTAAGTTTAACCTCGAATACTAAAGTAGCTCTTCGTAAAGTTGATAATTTGTTAGTTCCATCTTTGGATTTGAAAGTACCACTAAGAAAACAAAAGTTCTCTCAGACACACTCAGGTTGTTGACATAACCATCTACGGGATTGTATTTTTAAGACAAGGCTGCTCTCTGACGGTCCGGTGAGGAACGAACTTTTCACTCGCTACTGGAGACACTGCGCAGAAAAGTCAAGTTTGCTAAAGTAAGGCAACGGTTTGCAACGCAGTCCATTGTGGGACTTTTCTGCGAAGTGTCTCCAGATATTGACGTGAAAATCATTAGGGTTGAAATTATATTACGAATACCAAGAAAAAGAGGGCTAATAATTAAGTAGTTTTTAACAAAATATTATGAAACAAATTAATATTTTTTAACATTTTGCGAATTTAGTTTACTTTTGACTTTCTGTCGAGAGGTTTCGGCTCGATTCTCACGTAATTCAATAACTGGATTTAACCTGGATTTTCATTAAATATGGAGTTCTTATCAGGTCGAGGTTTTATGGTGTGAAACGTTTTAATATGATTATAAACGTACAACATAATTTACATATTGAAACATTTAATCTGAGACCGACATTTCAACATTTGTAAATGTGGATAAAAAATATCCTCCGCGATAAGTTTTAATTATTGCTGCCTACATAAATAATACGTATTGCAATGCGTAATTATTTATATTATTATGACTTTTCGATAAATAAACCAGCATACCGGTTATCATAAATCCGCGTATTTTTGTATTAATTCATTCAAAACTAACCTTGTAACTGGATTCACCAATGTAAACACGGTTTAACCCCTTCTCTTCCCAATGAATTTAATTGAATTATTAATATTTTTGATGATAAATTATGTTCAACAGACTTATTTTCCTAGACATATATATTATATTATGACTCATATTTTATTATATATTTATCTACCCATTCAACACTGATTAAAAACGATCATCGAAGAAATAATCCATTCTTTCTTCTGAGTGGTAAAAATAGTTAGTTTGAATGTTTGCACAATGTAAAAAAAATATGCGAAAGGGGTATATTTAACCGATTCTAATTATTATTTTATTATGTAGATGTAGATCATTGGCTCCCAACGTGGGGAATATCGCCCACCTGTGAGCGATTTAAATCGCTTGGGGAGCGATCGAAGGTTAAAGGAGTTTTGGGGGGCGATTTTATGACGACGATAGGAATACTTTGTGCACTTACTTTATTATAAATACTGTAGATAATTCAGATGGTTTAGATGGTTTGGGCATGTAGAACGAATGAATGAAGAAAGGAGTGTAAGGAGAATATATGACGCGAATGTGAATGGAAGAAGAAGCCGGGGACGTCCAAGGAAGACGTGGCACGATCAAGTGAATCAAATACTTGAGTCGGGCCATGTCAGAAGTCGGAATAACAGAAGAGAATGTATGAGACGTTGTATGAAAGTGAATTAAGCAAGAAGTGTATGCCAAGATCGAGTTGTTTGGCGGTCCGTCCTCTCTGCCTACCCCTGCGGGGAAACGGCGTGATGGTTAGTTAGTTAGTTAGTTAGATAATTCAGCATTTTTGTTGTTGTTGAGATCTACGTTTGATGCAATTTAAAGGTTGCCGTTTCATAAAATTCCAAAAGATTTCGTGATAAGTAAATTAACAAAATCATTTTTTGGTTACACCTTGAATTTATAATACGGAACAGTCAGAAAAATCGAGACAATTTAATGTACACATCACTCACATACGATATTGCTATTAGGTTATGAATCAAACAAATCAGTTCTCGTTTTCGAAATCTTAGTTTTGTTAGAGAGCAAAATATTGCCGTGACATATTTATTTTTGATACCCAAACCGACGCTTCGCAAACGGAAAAGTCGTTAAATGAATTCAAACTCAAGTTTCAATATCACTAACACGATGGCAATATGATTCTCACGAAAATAAACACAAAATAAATTTAAATTTCACATTCAATTCAACGATGTCATCACAACAGATCGACATCGATTTCAATACTAAAACTATTTTCAATAAAACAGTTCGTGATATACAAAACAATAGAAACACAAGGAGCAAGCATAAAACCTTAAAAAAACTAAATCATACAAAATGTGGTAAACCTATGTTAATCACTGATTCCAACAAAAGCTATCCTAAATCCGATAAAATTTTATTTCCACAAAACACGCAACAAAGTCCTTTGCGAAGAAACCACACCAGAAAATGACAAATTAAAAATTACAGCCAGAGTTATTAGTTTTTAGGGCGAAAGCGAATGGCACCATAAAGTAATTACGTGAACTACGTGTGTAGTAGCCGGAGGAAAGCACCGCGCGGCCTTACTGGTAGAGACTAACGAGCTACTGAATTATACTGATATGGAATTATTGTGACAATATTTCTGTTTTGGGACCCGGCATGTGGCGTGTGTTTACTGTTCACTGTTTCCGCGACGAAAAAGGTTTACAGGATACTATCATTGCATTACTAGAAGTTAAAGAGCGACGTGTCCGTTTCTACATAATTGTAAAATATCTATGTGCCTATAGAGAATCTTGCAAAAACCAGATTTTTTTAGAATAATTTTCTCATGTCAAATAATATTTTTTCAGCAAAAGGCACAATAAATTAAACATTTCGGTTGAAATAGAGATTTGAAGTATCTGAAGATATTGAAAAGTATCTGTGGAAGTAATGAATGAATATCGATTTGTGATATTATTTCCAACAATAAAACACTATTAGGGGTGGATACCAAATTTGCGATCGTGATTAAATTGTCAATAAAGAATTGAAAATAATATTAACATAACCTAAATGAAACATGAACGCGAAAAAAAAACGACAGAAAATAAAAAGATTTCAGTCGCATCTGGCACTCAAACCCAGGACCTCTGCCTATCCGGGGCAACCGCTTAACCAACTTAGCTAATGAGACCAGTTCAATTTATGTCATCTTCATCAATATCATTTCATATTCAAGATTTGTCAATATTATTCTCCTTTTTTTGATCCCATATTTTATTTTCTGTAGTTGTTTTCCGTTTTCATGTTTCATTTAGGTTATGTTAATATTATTCTCTACAATTATTAAATATTAAAATGAGGTTTTTTTAATTTCAATAAAAATAATTAATAATTAAAAATTGTCAACAAAGATTCATCAACTCAATTCATATCACTATTATACGACTGAAAGTACTTATATGAAGGAAATAACATGGGGATAAAAGGTTAATAGGAATTAATACGTGGCTATTAAAATTTGAAGGTAAAATTTCGATATATAAATGCGGGTATTTGAATAGAAAGATACTGAAATTGTTCAAACTTTTAACCTTTTTTAAGGTTCGGAGTTCAGACGTATCCTCCATGTTCTATAATCTACTGTACATAAGTGACTATTTACACAGGTCGTCACGAACGAGGATGTATATAAAAACCTTTAGATGTCAGTTAGCTATACACGTTAGGCAGCTATACACGTTAGGCAGCTATACATGTTAGACAGTTATACACTGGCACGGTAGTTCGGCACCTTCGGGTTACAGGACTCAACGGAATGGTCTACCGTGTTGATGAGATTAAAAAATCATAAAGTCCCCTGTTCCGACAGATTAAATATTTGAACTACGCGATGCCTTTGTGCGGTCGTAAAAGGCTACGTTAAAAACAGGTAAAATGGGGACGATAAAAACTGTCGGGTGTACCCAGAACTTTTACACAGTAATTTGATTATGTTCCACCTGGGTATTTTGAGGACAGGAATTTCGAAACACGGCGAGATAAACTTGTGAAAAATGTAATGGGCTCCGTGACACAAATATAAAAACACTGTCACAAGGTCTGGAAATGAAGATTCATTCCACTCTGAAATATGCATGTATTTTTTAGTTTGGTCTAGGTGTTGTGAAAGACACCGAACGTTATGATGGCATATTCACAGGTATATGTACAAGGATATTACCCTGATGTATACATATTACAAAATAATAAAATATTTTACAAATTGACCCATTAAAATGTACCTGGATACCCGTAGTTCAAGTAACTACAGGACAAAAACTGCTATAAAAATAATTTAGCAAACAAGATGGAAATCACGTGAAGGGAAAAAAAAACAGAAATAACCATCTGTTTAAATAAAAGCTGGCACAATAGACATTACATAAAAATAAAAAACCCATAGATTCAGTAAATCAACACAATGTAATCCGTCTTCCGGAAGGTAATAAACCAACCCGAAAGTAGTTCAAATATAATTGTAAAGCGGTTCCGTCAGTAATAAAAACAATTTCTCAGTCTTAAATGTATAATATTAGTATGAGCAATGGGACTCACTCCTGACATAAATGCTACATATAACATAGATTTAGTTTTTTATTGCACCAGTCTGAAGATACCCGTGATAGGACGAAACCGGTCCGAAGATGGAAGATAGTTACAAAGATTTTTAATTAAAAAAATCATATTATGTACAAGGCGTTAGCACCAGTGGGTAGCCTTGGAATCCGTACAGGGAGATCAGACACGAAAGAATTCTACCTGCGGCGTAAAATTGTGCCATTGTTTGTGCATACTTAGATAAAGAATAGGAATTAATATTTGAATAGCGCCCTTGGGGTGATTTTTCACAAAAACGGCGCTATACAAGTAATCCAAATATTATTATTATTATTATTGCTTGGATCCAAAGTAGCCATTACTTACAATGCAAACGAAACCAAAAATTCGCCTGATTCTAGGTCAGATTATGTACCTAACGTTGAATGCTGATTACTAGCTTATTCACTGCGTTCGTTGCATAGGCAAATACTACTTGAATATTTCGCCTGTGCCGCACTGACATTTACATAAAACAGGTACTAAATGATTAAAAAAATATATTAAAGAAATAATAATATAGTTAACATTTTATATAACAAAATTTAATACTACTCTTCCAAAAAAAGTATTTGCTTGTGGATGAAAGAGGAGTGCAGTCAAATAATATTAATGGTATTTGTTTTGATATTATCTCCCGGCAATGCACCGACGCCGAAATCCTAACTACTTGGTGATGAAAGTACATTGACCAAAATCAAATTTCCTCCCCTTGCACGTGCAAAGTCTCGCGCAAATGCTTCCACTTAATAAGTGTCGAATTTATATCCAGTCGTGAATATTTTGTGACCCTATTTCAATTTCTCCAATAAAATTGTGTCTTGATTCGTTTTTCCAAATTGAATATTCACTCCGTGCAGAAAATACCTCCCTTCCAGCCCCCAGGGTTCAACGTGCCGCTTGCAATGGCGAAAGAACCACGGAGAAAGTACAATATAAGAAGTGATACATTGTACTCCAGGGAAAATATTCTAACTTGTGATATGTTAAACTTTCTATAATAATTAAAAGTTTGTACATTAAAATCTCGTAAATTATGAAAGTATTTCATGATTCCTGTCTATAGTAATACTACATGTTTATATTAAATTATAACAAGTTTCAGGGTAGAAGACACGTTAACTCGAACTCAGATCTGAACAGCCAGATACGAGTACGTCCCAACCTTCTTATTCTCCTACCATTTTCTCCCACTTCACAACATTTTCCAATAGGGGTGTCAAAGTCCTGCCAGCTCCGGGCAATGTGATTCTTGTGAAAAAAGTGTACATTATGGTTGGTTTAATGACAGTGATGGAAAGGATACGCGAGGTATATACGAGTATATCATGGCGAAGATGAAAAGGATAAGGTTATCTGCAATGAAAATAATTAAAAAGCTTTCGAGCCAATAAATCATTATTCGTTATCAGCCAGATTTTAACCCTTTAGTACGGTAGGTATCAGTGGAGTGAATTGCTTAACGATCAAAGGTAGGTTGTATGTCGTTTTTAAAGTTCGAGTAAATATTGTGCATTGAATAATTGACAAATGTATGGCCACAAGGCAGGATGTTACTAAAGTATATACATAATAGGATTGTGACATAAAAAGATCCAAAACTTCGGAAAAAAAAAACATTTTGACGAAAAATTTATCGTATTTCTCCATTTTCATGTTATGGTCCGTTTTTCTTAGGGTAGATACAGCTTTTCGGCCTTTATGGACTGCAAGCCACTGGTAGGTACGTACATTTGAATAGGTATACATAGATATTCGTTTTATAATTACCGGTATTACAACTGGCTAGGCAGGCAATTTTTTCACTGGATTTTAGCTATTCGTTCAGGCGGTAGAAATATTCATATTTTGAAATGTGATTTAGCTTCTAAAGTGTGGAACAAAACAACAACCCCAACTTTTTTTCAGATGATTCTACGAGATGTTATCAAGTATCAAATATGTATTATTACTGCAAGTTTAATTCAGGTCTAAAGGGGTTAAGGGGTTAAGAAAAAACGTAACATTCTCCTAGCCAAAAATTAATCGTTCGGAATCGGAACTCAATGCCGATTTATATTAAAATAACAGAAGAGCATGTATGAGATGATGTATGCATGAATGTGAATGAAGAAAGAGGTGTGTGTTAAGATCGAGTTGTTTGGCGGTCCATCCTCTCTGCCTGCCCTTCGGGGAAACAGCGTGATGGCTGGTTAGTCAGTTAAGGGCCAGGACTCAAAAATATCCCTAAACATTAATAATAATAATAATAATCGGATGATTTTTATAGCGCCGTTTTTGTGAAAAATCACCTCAAGGGCGATGTACAAATATTACTTCCTATTCTTATATTACATGTATTTTACGAATTTGTTTTTTTTTTTGCAGGTTGCTAACTTGAGTAATATCATAAATAATTTATCTGTAAATTCTATACGGGTACATAAGAAAATGCATAAAGTTTCAAAAAACAAAAAACCTCACAGTTTAAACTTAAAATTTTATGAAATACGTCCTAAAATGTCTGAAAATAGAGGAGCAGTTTTATAACCAGTGAAAGCAATTTTGACCGCTTTACCTAAAATTACAGTATTTCACACAGAATTTATAAGATCA
This sequence comes from Halesus radiatus, assembly GCA_022606495.2. Lineage (NCBI taxonomy): Eukaryota > Metazoa > Arthropoda > Insecta > Trichoptera > Limnephilidae > Halesus > Halesus radiatus. The sequence continues at coordinate 22,720 of JAHDVE020005302.1, read as the reverse complement.
CAGTTTGAGTAATGTTGTCATGGTATTTCTTGGGGTAGCAAACTGCAAATTGTGTATTTTTGGCTGCTGACAAAAAAAAACTAGGATGGAAATTTTACACAATAAAAAAAACGTATCGGTTACGAACCAATTATTTTTAGAAACGAAATGGTATAATAATTGAGGTAATATATCATATACAAGATCCATCATTATTCTTACTAATGAAGCTCCGAAAAATAAACGTATTAATTATTTTGCACTCTCAACAGTTGCATACTCCCATGGGTCTACTAAATGATTGAGGTGTTCTATATTGATTTTTAAGTTGAACACCCTCCGTCCGACCGAAGGTACGATCAGTAGATAGGTATCTACCCCCTACTTTCAGTTCATTTACTGCACATGAAACACTCAGATGGACTTTACTGTTACCCACGTCGCAATGTACGTAATATACCATAGATTTATTATTATTTCGTGTTAATTTGTGGACAGTGTTACTGATCATGCTATTTCGGTATTGGGAGTTCAACATTCGGATCGATCGGGTATTGCCACTTGTTTTGAGTTTCACTAACCTGTCAAGGAGGCACTCGTGTCACATTCAATGCTGCGTGTCGAAGACATAAAGGGAATATGTATGTAACGACTTTGTCAAAAAACCCTTGTTGAACTTCTAACTTGGAACAATGTTAGCAGTGGCGTGCACAGAGTTTTTAATCAGGGTAAGTAAGCAGTAAGAAACTTAAACATACTTACCACCGACGTGGTAAGTTATCGCTTAGAATGGCTAAGCTGCTGGCTTTAGCCGATGTTGGTTGGGATTACCTGTCATACCAAACATCCATGAAAGAAAGAAACATAATATGATACTGCGTTAGTAAAGTAGTACTAATTAATAGAGGTGTCAATTGATTGCTAAATGTGATTTGTACGGAAAGGCACGGCCTTTTTTGACACCAACACAAACGAGTCTTCCTTTGAATGCCGCATACTTAGTTTTTCTTTTAACTGGTTATAGTAGGGCGTGCCCTACTAGGGTTAGTAGGGCACGCGTGACGCTGTTAACCGTAGCCAATTTAACGTGCGTATTTTTGAAAATGTAGATTGATAACTTGCAATAATTTTATAAATTTTAACATTTTTATCTAAGTTACGTGGGGTAGGCAGTGTTTATGTGCCTATGTGGAATGCACGCCTCTGCATGTTAGGGTATCAAAAATACACCTTGAAAAGAACTTAGAGAATACTATCATATATGTGTCAAGAGACATATCGATCATAGGCAGTAGGTGGTTATTTTAAGATTACTAATAAATGTTTAGATGGTTTAGACATGTACCTAGAGCGGATGAACGAATAAAGGAGCGCCAGGAGAATATATGACGCCCAAGGAAGACATGGGACGAGCGAGTGAATAAAATAATAAATGAATCAGGATAACAGAAGAGAATGTATGAGATGATGCATGAATTTGAATGGAGCAAAAAGTGTGTGATGGGAAACAGCGTGATGGTTAGTTAGCTATAATAAGGAGTTAATTTATGTACCTACTTATAATACGTTTTCGATCTTTCACTTGTTTGTCATTTGCTTTAGTATCATTGTTGCCGGATGATAATTGTACTTTTTAATTATGATCACTTTTTAAACATCCATGTATGTAAGTTTTGGGGATATTCCCCGTTTGTGTACTAAAATAACTGAAATTGTATGATGCAAGATGCCTGTGGAAATGTTTCAAAATAAATATTACGCTTACTGAAAAAATGTATGTTAAAGAATTGATAAATGCCACGTACATATTAGTTCAAGCACAAGTCATGAAATATGAACTAAAGCAATAAATAATAATAAAAATTAAAATTGCAGCTTGCCGGTGATTGAACGTTGCTCGGATGCGCGCACCTTTCTTTAGCACGTGAGGAAGGTTTCCTCTCAGTTAGGTGAGGCGAGCGGAAGCGGCAAATAAGGAGATTACGGGAAAGCATTTTATAAAATTTTACCTCACAAAAGGAAAGCCAGAATAATTTTGCATTAAAAATTATACCAAATTATGCTCGAAGTTTTGATGAAATCTCTTCTTATTTAGATGCAAAATAGCGTCAACGTTTTTAAAATCCATAATATCTTCGAATCGAAATAATGTTCGTAAACCTATGGAAATATATTATAATTCATCCTTAGTACGAAAATGATAATCCAGAGGAAGATTGGTACAGGATGAATCAGATTAAGACGCAGCACTTCGTGGCTTCGTAATCTAAGTAACTGGTACTCTTACAGTTCCGCAGGGTTGTTCCTGGCCGCAGCCTGCAGGGTAAAGACGAAGTTCGACATTAGCAGTCGGAATAATGCGGCACATACCCACTGCTTGGATTTGATATATTATATGTATTTAGTGACCGACCGAAGTTTCGTTTTAGGATTCGGCCTGTTTCGGCCAATAAACGAGTTTCGGCCAAAAATAGCTGAAACTTCGGCTCAGCTAAAATATAATTTATTTTTGTCAGTTTATCGATCAAATAAAAATTAGATAATATTGTATAACATAAATAGTATTAAAGATAATATACTGATTTGTTTACTATAGTTAGCAATTCTAAAATCTTTCGAATTTTTGTAATTCCTAGTACCTATCGAGTACATTGAAGAACTCTAACATAACAAGAAACCAAGCACTGAAAGTAAACTAATTAAATTAGTGTATTTTATTTAATTGTGCATTTTATTCAGCATCGACTTTAAAGCACTCTACAAGTTTAACGGTAAATGGTGTCTTTTAACCTATTTAAATAAGTTTTTGGTTGAAAATCTAGTTTTGGTCGGTCACTAATTATATTATATAATAGTATAACAGAATTCAAATAACAACAAAAAAATGTCTAAGCCCGCTCTCTGACGGTCCGGTAAGGAACGAACATTTCACTCACTACTGCAGACTACGCAGAAAGGTTCAACAATGTACTGCGCTGCTAATTATCTTACTTTAGCGAACATTATTTTTCTGCGCAGTGTTTGCAGTAGCGAGTGAAATGTTCATTCCTTACCGGACCGTCAAAGAGCGGGCTTAGAAGAGTATTTATTGTAGTAACCGTGTTAGTTTGATATGTGGTACTTCTGCTGGGGGTTCTTTCATAGGAAACAGCAGAGTCAAGCCTACCGATTTTAGGAAAGGACGACCGGATAGTCGAACCTTTCAACGCCATGGCTTTTTAATATTGGGCCACCCGCTCGTGTGGAAGCCACTTTCATTATTAACGGACTAACGCGCAATTTCCAACATAAGCAACACGAAAAAAGATAAATAATGTAAATTTTAAGTATATGAATTTAGCAAAGACAAAAAACAAAATAAACATAAGGAAGTAGAAGTGACAAGTCAAGTCATGACCCGTTTAAGAGTCATAACAATTACAATATTTCTTTATTTGCTTAATGACATAAAAAAATTAAGGGTTTGACTTGAGTTGACCAGTCTTCACAATGGTGAATAGTATTCATAATTAGTTGAGACATGATTGAAAAAGAGCCGTTTATTTCTGTAACGATGGAAGGAGATTTTGAAAGAGATGAGCTGTAGTAAAGTAGGTGAATCAAAAATACAATGAATAATTTTGAAGAAACAAAGGAGATGGATTTTTTTTCTACGGTCTTCTAAATGAGAAAGGTTTAGAGTAAGTTCAATTTGCCTCTTTCAAGTCCTAACCTTCAAGCAATCCCTTGACGAATAGTTGCGTTACTGAAGGAGTCTGACATTTCGAAATAAATATAATTCGATTAGGTGGTAGGTACGCCCATCAATCTCTGAAGCAAACCAATAAACTTTTCAATCGTCCCTGAACCGTCTTCGCGTTTATTTTCTTTGTTCGCAAGAACATCGTGGGAAGAAAACGGCTGCTTTTAGTACCTCCTCAGTATTAATGATTACAGGAGTGCATGATGCACGGTAGGTGTACCCAGTACCCACCAGTTAGTAGGTACCTATGATAAGTTAGTCTGCCACCAGTCCAAGGATGCACTAATCTGATGTAATATTTGACTCGCATGTTGGGGATTAACAGGCCACATTTCGCGAGGCGGGACAAAGGAATTTACGAGTGTAGGCCTGTTAACCATTTGGTGAAGGAAGTTTTATTAATGTAAAAATAAAGTTTTGTAAGTGTTTTAGCATAACGATAGATAATGCAATTTATAGGGTTATAGGATTGGGAAGCATACAGGGCAGACAATATTGATCTATTAAAAAAAAATAAAAACACATATTTTTGCACGTTTTTACAAAATTATATTTTGTTATCTTTATCTATCATATATATATAAACTATCTTGATTTTGGAAGTTGTTATATATAGGTACATAATCTACCACTGAAATTGCATTTTGGCCCTTCCTTTTTACTGTTTTATTCTATTTTTATAGATGTTTCTGATGCATTTTTACGTAATTTTCATGATTATTTCATGTATCTTTTAACGTGTTTTCTTACGTATTTTTAACGTGTTTTCTTACGTATTTTTAGGTGTTTTCTTACGTATTTTAACGTGTTTTCTTACGTATTTTTTAACGTGTTTTCTTACGTATTTTTTTACGTGTTTTCTTACGTATTTTTTACGTGTTTTCTTACGTATTTTTTTACGTGTTTTCTTACGTATTTATTTATATTTTTTTACGTAATCCTAAAATATTTAATGCAAAATAACAAGGTTTGAAATCTTTTTCAACAACTAACGAGCATTGCTCTCCCCGTCGCTGAGCAGACATCGTCATTGCTGCTTGGATGGCCCCCTGGAGACAGAGGCCATCAAATAGCCTCCATAATTAATTAAAAATATACATACACATTTTTTAACATAGTTATTATTATAATGGCGGTAAGCCAAAGATTGAATACGATTTTTTTGTAATCATGCTCTAATTATTGTTAAAAAAATATATATATTTAAAAAAATATTATTCTATGGATATCTGTAAAGTTTTCAGTTTCAATTTGCTATATTTTATTTTTTTAATATTATTCGGGGTCATTTATGGAATTAGCCCTGGAATTTCCCGGAATAAATTATTATTGATTTCACTGTATCATGAAAACATTTTACAAATTTCCATTGCCACATATAAATTGTCGTTTTTCATGCCCAGTCGAACCACTAGGAATTAAAGGGTTAACGCTTATAATGCGAGAGGAAATTAATACTTATATGGCGCTTCACGCTGCTAAAGTTGCCACGTCGCTTCTGCTGGTACCTACTTCCTTGGCGCGATGCGATGTCGAGTACGGTAGGTGAAGCTGAGAATAGGTGTTCATTATTCAGCATTATAACAGACATGGAGAAGATAAGGACTTGATAATGCCAGCTTGACGGCTGATCAAACTACCCAACTTAAAACTTTATAAAAAGCTAAAGGGTCGAGTACCGATGGTTAACGGGGTAGGTGAGAATAAGCCTTTATTATTCAGTATTACAGCAGGGATTGTGCAGAAGAAGGATGAAAGTAGATTTTTGTGTAGTAAAACCACGTATGACATGTGAAAAGTGTGCTGATTTGTAAATAATGTAAGGCTGATGTAAGAGTAATGAGTAAGATAAAGAAATGGAATTAGATGATTTGAGATTGTAGAGCGGATGAACGAAGAAAGTAGTGTAAGGAGAATACATGACGCGAATTTGAATGGTAGAAGGACGCCCGAAAAAGACGTTGCACGACCGAGTGAGCGAAATACTTGATTCGGGTCAAGTCAAGAGTCGGAATAACAGAGGTGTATGTATAAGTGCGAATGAAGAAAGGAGTATGTGGCAAGACAGTTGTTTGGCGGTCCGTTTTTTCTGCCTACCCCTGCGGGGAAACGGTGCGATGGTTAGTTAGTTAGTTGGTGGTGCAGATATTGACTTGATAATGCCAGCTTGACGAGTGTTTAGAAATGATCGTTACGCGTGATGACTGATTAAACAACTCAACTTATGCTTTGAGCAAAAGCTGACGGGCCGACAATCGGGGGTTAGTTATTCAGTAATACAACAGGCTTGGCACAGATATATACTTAATAATACCAGCTTGTCGGGTGTCTAGACAGCTATCCACCTGAGGAAATTAGGTCGTATGGGAAATTTTGTTACGTTGGACATAAATTTGAATTTATGATTCGCGAAATGAAAGAGTAAAAGATTTCTCTCTCAGCAGAGATATCCAGTTACGAGAATGAAATGAAACCAAGAAATGTAAAAATATCATAAATTTTCATGAGCATATCAAAATTGATCGAAAACATAACGAAATTTTATGATTTTACTAGTTTTTTTGGGGATTGGAGTCATAATAATTCGTTCAATAAAACCGAGATTCTTCTTCCGTTTGTGGTACTCTCTACTAGGGCAGAGATTCCCAACGTGGGCGATATCGCCCCCCAATCCAAAGGGGCGGTGGTGAACTCAAGGGCATATGGGGGTCGGTGAAGGTCTACAAGGGGGCGATGAATGTATGAAATGGGGGGCGAGGGCAACAACAATATTTTTAATAAATTTTCCTTATGAATTCAAATTTGTCTAGTTACATCATTGAAAGAATCATGCAAGAAAATGAATTTTCTAATTATTCTATTGATTTATGAATGGATTAATAGTTTTTTGTCATTATCTTTGCGGTGTTATAATACCTAACCAGGTTTCTCGGGACCGATTTCCAGGTAAACAATAATGTACTACATAATATAATAAGTAAAATATGCACATACATATTTATAAAGAGCAAAAAGCTATCTTAATACAAAACAGGGGTGATGAAAATATCGTGTCGGGGTATAGAGTCGACCGCGGAAATGAGAATTATTATCTCTCAGTCACAGTGTATATATTTAGATTTCATCGCATTGTCGCTTAAAAAGAAACGAGGAGGGGGAGAGCGCCGATGAGAAATATTATAGTCTAAGAGAGGAGGGCGGTGACACAAATAAGTTTGGGAACTTCTGTAATAGGGCATGTTGGCTACCACTATTTCGAAAGTATTGTGACCTTCTTCAGCACGAAAGATCCATCCTCCGGTTCAATTCCTCAGTAAAGAAAATTGGCATCTTCCGATTCCACGATATTTCTTAATGTTTCATTTAATTCTTATAAGCTGAGTAAGGCGGCATTTTCATAACTAAGCATACTGAATACTTAGATGCTGTTTTTTCGCTTTTTGATTGTGAAAAATTGAAAAAACGGCAAATGATGACAGGAGAGTACTATAAATTCTGAAAATGTACAACAAAATATTTTGTAAAACTTTATCTATGATATATGTACATTGAATATATATATATAAAATATGTATACCATATTGTATATGTATGTTTATAATATTTGGCACATAAGAAAAGACAATAATATGACGGGAATTCAAGACACGTTCAAAGCGTACTAAAAACTACGAATATTCAAATTAATCGAGCCTAATTGCTATTTAATCTGACACATGCACACAATTAAAATTTAAAAATAAAAATTAAGAACAACGTGCTGAATGACTTATTTTTACAAAAATAATATAGTGTATATCATATTTTTGGGCAGTAAAATATATATTTCATAGCACATGGTGGAAGTAGCTGTGCAAAATCCATGACGCCCGAACTCACCGTTGGAGAATTTCTGCTGCTCCAGAAAAAAACAACGAAAATAGTGCTTTTATAGCAAGGAGATGCAATGCAAAGTAATGCAAAAACATGTGTTTTTTGGTTTGAAAATTTGATCACCTAGAAATATAATAGATGCTTTAATTAAACACTCAGATTATTACACATCTTGCTTGGCCTTTGCTTTAATGGAGCATTTTTGTTTTAGGTTTTTCTATAAGCCTAGAAAAAAATAAAGTATCAGGCCTTTAAAAAATGATTTGAAGTGTAAAATCTCCTACTTACAAATACAAAGAAACATTTTAATATTCGTGACTGAACTTCACAAAATAAAATGAAACATGCATTTTGGCGATGTTTTTATTGCATAAACCAAAACATAGGCCGGTGTTAAGCAGGAAGTTTAACCTTATGCCCATCTGAGTGAGGAGTGCGTGGTTTGGTTCCAATTTTACGAATTGGATCCCCTTAAGACGAGTCGTAAAATGAAAATATTCCTAAAGGTCTTATAGTGCAAATTATACAGGTAAGAACCAACCGTCATTGAGAACACGCAAGAATATATATCTCCACAATACATCGTAAAGTACCTACCTACGCATCCATCTCGCGCGGGGCATATGACCACAATCGATGGTGTTGAGACTGACAAAATAACGACTGCGAAATGCCATTTGCGTAGAGAAATAACGCCAGAATAGTTGACACGACCGAAGTTAGGTATATAATGTAAACACCAAAAACAATATGAGAAAATTACAAGTATAGACCGACAGACGTAACTTTGCACTTGGTGGATATTAGTGATACCATGCATCCATACCGGTGCAAAACAAGTAAATCCATGAACTTGGAAATAATTCATTATTTTCCGGATAAAATAATATAAAAGTTAATAAAAATACAATAATCAATCAAGAACTAATGTAAATTTACAATGTTTAACTTTCTCATAGGTAACTAACTAGAATACTTGAACAAATATACTTGTGTGGTGTGCGTAAGACAAACTTGTGTAAAATTCGTTCTACACAAGCCCAAGTATACTTGTGCAAGCCTTCAGTTCGAGCATACTTGTCAAGCATACAGGTTACGTGTATGGCAGGCCTTACTTTAACTGGGGCAACTTGTCCTAATACTGGAATTATGGAGTCTCTTTACAGGTTTTTCGTGAACGACAAAACCTTGAGAATAATGAATTGTGCATCACTTTTCTTAGGTTTTCCCATTTGTATCGTTTCATATATCATTAAAAAAATTAAAAAAGAAAAACTTCACAGAAATCCAAAATAAAAATATGTCGACAGTCGAATAATAAAATAAAAACCTGGCATCAAGTTCTTTTATGTTAAGTTTCTTTTTTAACCGACTGCAGAGTTAACTATGTCGAGGTGTGCAGGTTGTCACAGTCAACTTTGCAGTCTGTGGCGTCGCAGTGTAGATAAAAAAGAAAAGTTCATTTTCTGTAAAGATAAGTGTGCCAAGCCGTAATATTATGTTGGCGACCTAAAATACAACCGAGTGTGAATATGCAATATCAATAACAATTATCGCCATTGTTTGAAATGTGCTCAGGAACAAATAATGTTCCGTCGCTGACACTAAACTTATCTTGTAACGTGTTTAGATTAACAAAAAAACTCTTACATCAACCGTGTGTCAACATTGGCATCATCTCTTCCAACAAGATTGTTGTGTTTTAAATGTTACCTCTCATAATACAAATATAAACACAGACAATGTTAAAGAATTTCATACATAAAATAATGCAGTACTTACTAGAAGCTTGTGACAAAAATTATTGCTCGCTTCACGCTGGTCAATATAATAATATTATGATTATTGTTCAGAAACCCTCTATTCTTCAATGACGAGTGGTAGAGATCGTATACGCTCTTTGAGAAATGAAGAACGGTTTTCGAACGATGGTACTCATCAATACAATGAGATGATCAATAGACTGCAAGTGCCAATGATTCTTTTTTTAGAATATGTACACTTTTAGCCGACCTTCTGCCAGACATAAAAAATCAAAAAAAAAAAGTTCGTCATTCTGCCGAAGTTAGATAGTCAAGCAAGGTGTTCAATGTTTAATAACGGTCTTCTCAAACAATAACTTTTATATTTATACACGACAAACCCTTGAGAATGTGAATTATTATAAACATTCAGTATTGCCTGGCAAGTAATAACTGTAGAAAACATAATACGTAAATCGACAAGTATATTCGATTTGTATCATGTCGAAAACGTTACTCCGTATCGTAGTATGAAATTGGGAAATAGCTATCCTTTTTTCATCTACACATCATTCTTACTTACTTTCACCAATGAAAATTACCGATAACATTTTGTCGAATAAATAAAAAAATAAAAGACAATTTTTTTTACACAATCAAAATGGATATAGCTTTTCACAAATGCCCTTATTCTAAGAGCCACAACAGTTCATTAAAATTCACCACAACTTAATGATGTGATATTAAAATGAATTCGCACTGCATTCACGATTATCCATTGTCTCGCGAGAATAGCGCTGCACAACGTGGATAAAGCATGGCACGCCACTACGCCAGGACATATTGCATAATGGGTGGTAATGTGATGTGTTATTTCATCGCACGAATAATAGATAAAAAGATACGCACATCGAATTCTAATTTTCGTAATGGTTTAGTCGGAGCAGTTGGGTGTTCGGTTGTGATAGAGCCACTTCCATGTAGTTTAAATTGGCTTAGAAAATATTATCATTATTTTTACGGAAATGTTATAATTTGTTTTTAAATAATAGAGTCTGGATTTTATAGTACACAAAAAATAAGGGCGCTGCGATCAATAAAAACGTTTTAAATGACAACACCAATATGGCTCATAGGAAAATTATTGTAAGTTTAAAAAAGTGGATGTTCATGCCGACCGTAGAGGTGGGTCATTCCACTTATTTTACGAACTCGGTTCCAATTCCGAATTCAGCCACACGGACTCGATTCCTGGGACTCGGTCCTTCTCGATCCGGCCGGGTCCGCCGTTCCGCCGAACGACAGGAGTATTATTATTATTATTATTAGTTCCGCCGTTTCTGTGGTGTCTCTGATTCCGAAAGGAAAAAACGTACATATTACACCTTTGAATGTATTCGAAATTACCTTTCAATTATTGTTTGTATATTCTAGCATTACCATTTTTATATGTTACGTTTTAAATATTTTAATTTAACAATGCCTAATCTGTCATAACATCACACTTAAATTTTTATTTTGTACATCCAGTCACCTACCTCAGAACAGGTTTCACCTAGTGAGGTAGGTAATGTAAACCATACAATAATATAATTATGTAACATATGTTGTACTTATATTTAAATATGCCATATTGTATGAAACTGTATAACGTTCTTTCAGTAACCGTCGATTTATCGACACTGAAACTGAATATGGTCACTTTTTGTTTCTGACTCCGACTGCTCGAAGTGTTTCTGATTTCGGATCCAAAAATCGTTCATATTACGCTATTGAATAGGGTCGCTTTTCGTGTTAGACTCCAAACCATAACCTTAGCCGTTCCTTGAGTCCGGAACAAGTGAATCCGTATTTGCGAACTCGGAGTGAGTCCACCGCCTTCGGAATCGGATTTATTGGACTCGGTCCGGCCGAAACGACTCTCCTCTATGCCGCGCATGCCGTTGTGTATTATTTTGTTTACCGTACTGAAAATTTCAACATCTATAAAATGGAATACATCAGAAAAATTGAACACGACAAATGCCTAGTAAAAACAATTAAAGAACTGTTGAATGAAAAAATAACAAAATGATAAAATTATTTTCTAAATTTGAACTTCTATAAACGTAATTATTTTTTTAAAGTTCACACTTTCTTAAACTCACTCCACTATAGAAGCGGACGCTTGTGTTTAGAAGAGGAGTGAGTGAATAGGATGGAGTGAGTTTAAGAAAGTGTCAACTTTAAAAAAATAAACTCACTCACTCCATCCTATTCACTCACTCCTCTTCTAAACACAAGCGTCCGCTTCAATAGAAGAGAAACATAAAAAAAATGTGAAAAGAATAATTGATTAATAAATATACACAATAAGAATTTTTTTTAAATAATGTTTACTAACTAATAATGTTTTCAACAAATAATAACGTATTTGGTACGATTTTTTTTCTCTTGGTAAAACTACGCAAATATTGATGCGAATGACAGCTGACAGCTGACAGCTGTCATCCGAGAGAACCGGAACCGCAGTTAAGGAAGAAGTATTTAAGCAAAGGAAAAGGATAAGGAATTTTCCTTACAAAGAACGAGAATATGCCTCCTGATTTGTACTATGTTTATAAAACTCCACACTGAATATTTATTCCCACTGGCAGCACTGGGTCGGCCTTTAAAATTAAAAACTTAAATTAATTACGGTAGAGGAAGGTTGAAATCAACCGAAACCAGTCGACAAATATATAAATATAATAAAGTGGTTTAAAACAAACAATTTTGTTAGTGGAAATAATTTAATTTTAAAATATTGCAAGTGGCACCTTGCTAGAAGTTGCACGAATAACAAATTGCTCACCTCACAAAGCTTCATCGAGGTGGTCCATGGGAGATGTAAGATTTAACTTACTGCCATATTACAACCTACAACACATAATTAACCATTTAGTGCGCCAATTGATGGCGACCAGATGCGCATCCACTGAAAAGGGGCGAATCATTTACGATACGCGTGTGCTTTTTATTGCCTTCCGAGCGATAAAAGGCATTTAGGAACATACTGCATTATTTTAACAGCGTGTATGTTATTATGGATGTTAATCTGTTTAATTGAAAAAAGGGGGTGTTTTTCGTCATTGGTATGAAGTTCGATACGTCAGTGTGAATCGATTCATTAATTTGAATGAATAAACATAATTTGTGATACTGGATTAATTTCAGTACAGCAAGAAAAAATAAGATGTATCCACACGGACACGAGAAAATAAATCTAATTGAATCGTTCAAACTGGAATATCACTAGACCAAGTCGATATTCGTTGCTCGTTGGGGTAAAACCATGGAATGGTAGTTTCACTTTAGTATACAGGAGAGAAAATTCATTTGTAAAATTATTAACCACGACACAGGCTTAGTCCTAGTGAGGTTGATAATTGGATTGTAAACCAATACATTGAAGAAACAATAAATAAATAAAATTAATGCATTGGTAAGTTACGATAAAACGTCACATTATCATCACATATCAATTTAGCTCACTAGAAAAACCATTTTGAATAGACTTAAACCAAATTTTGTTACCAAAAGCAACGAATATTATTAAAAAAAAAAGAGAATACGATGAATAACCTCAGATCATACTTACGATATCGATGCGTTATACAGACAATATTCATGGAGTAATAATTTAATAAGTTTATCAAATAGCAATTTAATATTAATCAATTTTCCAACTGCATGACTCTAATGTAATATTTACATGGCTGATCGAACTTGTCTAATAATCAAGATCACAATACCCACACAATAACAATGATAAATAAATAAAACTTATCAATATAACATATTATCATTGCACCTGAATAGTGTTATCTGAAACCTGGAAATGCATTTCTTTATCAACGTTCTTTCCCACGGTCAAAACTCCACGACTCCCGGGGCCTGATTCCGGTTCTTATTGCATTGTCCTTATCCTTAGGGTTAAAGACATTTTGCTTAGCTGCGATTCCGATTACATATCAGTGACTATACATTTTTGAAGGAGTTTGAGGTTTAATTATCACAGTATTATTAAAAATTATAGGTACATCATACATACATAACACGTGTAGTTTAATATTATTTATGTTACACTTGTAGTTAATTATAATTTTTAGAATTTTAATCACTTTTATATGATATTTCGGGCTTTTAGTATAGGTACTTTACAAACCTCGCAATTTCGTTAATTCGGTTCACTTAATAAATAGCATTATTATGCAAAAAATTACCCACTAACAATGTTTAGAGTCAATACTTAGGATAATATTGAGTTTTTCTTTTGTTAAAACTACGCAAATGATGTTTTTCGAATGTCGTTCGCTGAATGACAGTCGTAATCCGAGAGAAACGGAAACGCAGTTAAGCAAACAGATTTTAACCCTAAGGATAAGGAAAATGTTTCTTGGAGCGCATATTAACAGAAAAACTAAAGGAATCGAACTTGCAACATCCGGACTAAAAGACAAATGCGTAGACCACCACGCTACGGAGTGTGGTAACCATTTGCCGACCATTAAACGGAAGCCGTGTGAAATATAGCCACAAGCATAGCTCCAGGCTGGTGATATTATATTAAAATGGTGTTCCGGTAAACCACGTAGACCCCTAAAACGGGTTAAATCAAGATTTACGGCAGCCAAAGGACGGTGGGATACAGAATTAGGATTTAAACCTTTAAAGCTACAACACGGTAAAGCTAAATGTTCGGTACGTAGATTTTAGTGTGAGAGTTGTCGCTTTACCATTTACGGAGCACAAAGGCTCTGATTGCTGATTGACATTTTACTAAAATATTACTCAGTACTTATAAACGGTGATCAGATAATTCCTAATTCATAATTTTTTTTTAATTTTTTTATATTAATACCGCACAAGAGTCCCAACTGATCCCAACCGCCTGGAGCCAGTGAGACTATGGCATTCCCAATTGGGAAATGTTGTGAGGCTGAAGGTATTGAGGAGGGGAAGGAGAAAGGAAAGAGGAAGGTGGGGAAATACCTGGCTATTCAGATCTGGTCACCAAACACGGCTAAAGGCCATTTCAAGCAACGTTTCAATTCTGAATGGTGGTCTTTCACCAGGGCGATACTGAGAGTATCTTCCACTCATAATAAAGTAAACCTAACATAACCTATCCTAATTAATTAATTATTAATTGTTTTTGTGTTTAATTCGTAGAACTCCATTTAATATTTTAAAAATTTTATGTAAATCAATTTTACAAATTTAATTAAATTTTATATTTATAGTTTGAAAATGGCCTTAAACGCCGAAACAGTTGTCACAATAACAAAAACTAAAAATACTTGCAGAACTTAATAACATTATTAAATTTGATTTAAATTAAACTTAAAAAATTATTAAATAAATAAAAAAATAAAATAAAAAAAGTTTTTTTTTTTAAATAACCTAATTAACAATTTCTTTTTAATAATAAAAAAACTAGATTGAAAACCTAATCTAACCTAACCCAATTAACCATTTCTTTTTAATTAACAAAACTTTTGCACAAGTGACCGTCAAAACAAGAGGAAGCCACAGAACCACCCCAACTCCCCTTTTCCACCCCTTAAAGCACAATTTTATAACTTGATGAAATTTTGCGCACTTGACGTTCAAAATAAGAGGAAACCTACTGGATAGGGGTAGGGGCAGAGGTAGGAGTAGGGGTAAGGCTACGGGTGGGTAGGGGTAACACAACACAACCTCGAAACTTTCCTCCAAAACATTCATAAGCCGAAGTATAGAATAAGTTGTTGAAGTTAGATTCACACTCTGCATGCATAGCAGCCTAGGTGAGATGGCGTAAACTGTAACGTGCAAAATAACTCCTTTTGCGAATGGGCTTTAGGATTTAAGAGACCGAGGACTCGTTTCGAAAACGACTCGAACCGGCTGAAGACGTACCGCACGTTCGAAGACAGACAGCTCTAGCTCTATGTAATGTAGTATAAGGTGGGAAGGGCACGGGAATTTTAAGTCAGAACGATGCCATTCTATAAATTTGTTACTGAAAAGAGCAATTTCTCAGGAACGGGAATGCTTTTCAAAGGGGAGTTCCCAGTTGAAATTGGAACGGAAGGAAAGCATTATTGGGAAATTTATTACAAGTAGCAAATAATATACAGAAGAATGTACATATCTGACAACGCGGCAAGAATAAAAAACAGAAGATATTGACTCCGGATCCAGTAGTTCAGAAGTCCAGGAGAGATGTGTTATTTCATATGTAATTAATATACGAATATAGTAAATAATACATAGCATTTGCGGTAAATACCCTCACTATCAACTGGCTGAAAGATCAACATTAAAAAAAAACGAAATATTGCTTGAAATGCCTTTAGCCAGTTTTAGTTCAGGGTGGTAGATACTTTAGGTATCGCCTTGGTGAAAAGCCACAATTCAGAATCGAAATGATGCTTGAAATGACTAGCCATATTTGGTGACCAGTTCTGAATAGCTAGGTACTCCGACGCCTTCCTCTTCTCCATTTCTTTCAGCTTCATAATATATCCCATTGGTATGCCATAGTCCTACTGACTCTAGACGGTTGGGAAAAAGTGACCAGATCTGAAAAGTCGGGTACTTCCCAACTTACTATTTCTCGACTTTCTACATCCCTCATGCACCTCCCACTTTCCACAATCCACACATATGGGTATGGTGGAATGCCATGTTTGTACCAAACAATTACTGTCAGGGGCGGCACCAAGATCTGATATGCATACAACATGGTAGAACAAACGTGTTAGCTCAGCACAGCATTAAACGGGGTATAGTGCTGCCAAGTAACATCTCTCTTGATATTTTCAACAAAAACCTGTATATAGTAAATGTACACAGTCTATTATGCACAATAAAAAATAAAATACCCCAATAATTGGGGATGCTACAGTCCCACTGGCTCCGGGTAGTGAGGTATTGTTATTAATACATACTCACATAAATAAAGAGATAACAATGGAGGACCATAAAATTAAAAAATAAAATTTACGGCAGAACCATAAAAAACATCTACTTGCAATAACTTCCTCTATTTTCACTAAATAACTGCACTTTATTAGACAACAGTGCGTTTTCGCGTGTCTTCGATCCCATATACAATATATTACGATTTCGGCGGTCGCCAAGAGGGCTCCAACTGTAATAATGACATTTATGATTCAATACTTCGGCGGGCTGGTGTCACTGAACTGTCGCACCGGCTTTTATAGCCCAATACGCCCGACTAAATAATAGCTAAATCCATGGTACTTTATCAAAATGTAGATACCCATAAATCGAAGCAAAATACATACACATAGTCTTTGATTAGAATTTTTGATGAAACGGTTTTACTTTCGAGTGTGTTTGACACAATTTGGTAAATTGCAATCAGTGATTGATTAAATTAAATTTTATCTTATCGGATGGATGTTAAGATAGGAATATAACAAAAAAAGAGATATAAAACACTAATTTCATCTGTTTGCATTGGGAGACAAAAAGCTCGCGGCTGCTTTTTCTAGACAGAAAAAGTTTTAAAATAAGCGTGGTCAAAGAGTGTTATAGCTGATCAGTGGCGGTTTTCTCTAAAGTACCTTTGTGCAGTGAACTCCCATAAAAAAATATAAACATAAGAGCGAACTTTGTTTCATAATTTTACCACACTTTAAGCAGCGCGCCATTCAAAATCCAACTAAAAAAATCACACCGTTCGTTTAGATCAGGCATGCTCAACTTGCGGCCCAAAATGAAACTCAGCTTTCTATGTTTTGGATTTTGGTATCGTTCTCGTAAATTAATCACATTTATATTATATTTTGAGAAATTACAACTTTCTTGTTATTAGACCTCGGACTCTCGATGGGGGTTTTGCTTTATTGCTTGAAAAGTGCCAGGCGCACGGCCGCACTAGGAATTTATTTTCAATTCCAACCAGTATATTTTTTCCGCATATTTCTCGGAAGATCGAATCCAACTGACCTGATTTTAATAAGTGGAGTGTGAGTGCAAAGGACACACATAGGCGCGTGTATAGTGGAAAGCAAGAGAGTGAGCACGCCGGTTAAACATATGACTTTTTTTAATTTATAGCGCGTCAAGGGCAAACAAGTGGAAGATGTAGTATTTAAACGAGAATAATAATTCTGTGAAAGCATAAAACCCATCACCAATTAGCATTTGGAGATGTGAAGCTATAAATCAAAATCCCCATCGAGAGTCCGAGCCCTACTTGTTATGCTTATGCCGGCTTCCATACTCAGCGAGCGTGTGGAGCCGGCAATACAATAGTAAAAGTGAGACGGCTATATTCTGAGCATTGACCAATCGAGTAATCGTGCGCTTTTTAAGCAACTGTTTGAATTGTTTACTCGTGTTAGTCACGATAAGTGCGTTCTGTGGTCTGGTCGAGTTGCGACTTATAATTATTATTAGTTAGACGCGCCCGTGGTTGCGCGGTAAAATAGTGGAGCTTACTGTTTGATCGAGTCAATAACTTATTTTATTTATTTCTATCGGATAATTTATTCATAATGGCTGCAAGATGAATTGAACAGAAGAAAAGAAAACTTGAAGATGAGAACAAAGGGTTTCAGAGTGAATAGAAAGATTTGTACTTTTTCATTATAATAAAAGACAATACTGCATGTTAAGATTTATCGTGACTCTATTTTAATTTTAAAATCATAAAATTGATAAACTTACTATTGGCGAACGGAAATCTAAGATGCTATCATTAAATATTAATCTGAGAACTCAACAAAACATATTTCACAACCAAACTGCACAATAAAACAGTATTGTCAGTGCTAGCCTTCGAGTATCTCTTATTATTGCTAAGAAAATGATGCCCTTTACGGACGGTGACTACATCAAAGAGTGTCTAATATTTTTTTTTTTACAGTAACTCCACACAGGAGACCAAGGAGGAAATAATTTCCCTCAAGGCCTATATCATCTTTTGGGATGCTGTGTGGAGGGTCTTTTAGAGGATAGGAAGGAGTGAACTTGGGTCTTGAAGAGACCCATGTTATAGGATGGAGGAAACACAGAGGCCGGCAGATCATTCCACAGCCGAGCTGTTGAACACAAGAACGAGTCGTAGAAGCGACCCGTTCTCATGTGACAAATGTCAACCGTGTGCAAATGTTAAGCGCGCGTTTGGCGTGTTTCCCGACTATGCACCGGTGCCGAAGGGATCAATGACGCTAGTTCCTCGGAGCATCTTCCATTAAAATACCGGTAGAACAAGGACAGCATTCCCACCCGACGTCTGTGCTCCAAAGATTGCAACCCATTTGTTAAGATAGGCGAATCTATCAAACGGACCGCCCGTTTCTGCAGAGTCAAGGTTTTTTTTCAGATATTTTGGGACTCCCGACCAGAGGTGGCTGCCAAATTCTACAATGGGGCGCACTTGCCGCAGTTGAAGAAATTTGTAGAGAAAATGTGAATATTTTTACTCAAATTAGTCTCTCACGTAATACTGTAAGTAAGAAGAATACCTAGACTATAGACAAAAATCTTCGTATATTATTTTCTGACGACTTTCTCATCCAAAGATGAAACAACAGATACTCATGATACTGCTCAACTTGCAATTTGTCGATAGTCAAATAAATGTTACAGAAGAACTATTCGATATTTTTAGTTTATATAAATATAAATACATATACAACAACCGGAAGAGATATTAAAGATGCTGTCATAAATTGGGCGCAAATTCGTCAGATAGATTTGAAAAATCTCATAGGCATCGCGAAAGATGGTTGGAATTTTTTTTGGTGATGTTCATTTAATTCTCGAGCACATAAAAGCTTCGAGAAAAAGCTGCAATGCGCGTCAGCTAGATGAAAAAGATATCAAACAATACAAAAAAACAAGTGTCACATTAATTACAAGGTCATAAAATATTTTGAATAAGTTCTTTGTTTTATATTTTTTGTATGTGAGGTCCACCTAAGCTCAGGTTTTTTTTTGGCTTACGAATCGATTTGGGTTTGGTACCCCTGGTATAGATAATACTGCCCGAGGGCGAGTCCGAAATGAATTCCAACGACTATAAGACTTTCTGTTCTAAGAAATAGTTCATACAAAAAATACTCGCGACGTTTCATCGGCAAACCGTGGCGAGCGTGCAAACCATGGGAATCTACTAGCTGTCTGGGAGCTCGTCGACTATGATTAAATTTGTGCGGAATAGTATTTGGCAAGAATCAAATGAAATTAAAAATGTTAAGTTTAAGTACAAATTAGTTAATTACTGAAGATGTAACTATTTTATATATAAAAAACGAACAGTTTCTTGCGTAAATTAGTGATTGTCGTATTTAAAACTATTTTTTTTTACTTACGACATTACATTATTCATTAGCCTTGGAGCAAGTGGATGAGTTTGTGGATTTGGGAAGTATGTTTACGAGAGATGTAAAGGCTGATAAGGAATGATGCGGTGATAGGGGTAGGCGTAAGGTAGGGCAGGGATAGGGCAGGGCAGTGGTAGGGTGGGGGTAGGGATGTTAGAGTAATAACATATTATTACTTTAAGGTAGGGATAGCTGTAGGGGTAGGGGTAGGTATGACAACATTAATTCGTAACAATTACATTATTTCCATCTTAAAATTTCGCCAAGTTTAGTAATGTTCACAACCTCAAAACTTTACTCCAAACGATTCATAACCCCGAGTAAGACCGAGTACACGTCAGCTAGTAAGTAATATTGGACAAGGTAGCCGAATTAAATCTTCGCGATGGACATTCTTGGATAGAAAATTTAATGAAAGTACAAACGAAATCTTATACCAAAACTTAATTTGAGAAAATATCGCAAATTCCAATTGAGTTCGTGATCGTCGACGACCCGGAACGACCGTGTTAAATCAGAAGTCAAACGTACACGCTACACACATTGAAACAACGCACCTACATTCTACTTTACTAGGAAAACATCTTGCCAACACGCGCTTGTATAATAACTTGATTGTTTGTACAACACTTGGTAAAAAAAATGTAAGCCCCCTGCCAAGATGTTCTGAAGTGAAATACGTACGAAGTGAAAAAAGGTGTCATTATATTCCTCTTAAAAATCCATATGTAATGTAATTGTGCAAAAAGTGAGGATGGTAAATAAAATAAATACAAAATGATATGCCCTTCTCACTAATGTGTGACAAATGGAGCATTTTGTCCTTTCATTAATAACAGTGACGGTTTTATCTAAAGTGCGTTTGTGCAGTGAACTCCCATAATAAATAAGCATAATATAATGAGGCAAACTTCTATTATCATTTTACCACACATTAAAACAGCGCGCTAATCAAATTTCGTGTAAATACTGGTCGATAGCGAGTCAGAAATGAATCCCATACGTGCGTTTTGAATTCAGCGTCTATGGGACTTTCTGTTCTAAGAAATAGTTAATAAAATCCTACACCCATGGCGCTTTTAGTGACAAACCGTGAAAGCGTGCAAACCTTTAGGAATCTGTTAGCTGCCTGAGTGCACAGCGACTGTGGGATTAGTTAACACCAAATTTGTATGAAATCAACAGATTTTTTTGGTAGTTATCGTGTTTTGAGTCGTAATTAAGATAAGTTAATTACTGAAGATGTTACGAATTCGTATAAAAACAATCAGTTTCTTGCGTAAATTGTGATTCTCGTATATAAAACATTTTTTTATTACTTACGATATTATATCAATTAGGCACAAACGGTTACAGAATCGCTAAATTGCATCTTGTTGCCAGGTCGCTAATCTCCGGTGCAGTGATGTGAACAATTATGGAAAAGATCAACATAGGATTTATAGATGAGGGAATTTTTTTCTACCCTTTTTAAACTCCCAATGAGATAGGTGGCGAGCCGCCACTGATTAATAATGGATACTGAGCATTTGAAAAATCTTGAAATCTTGAAGAAAGATACACAGCTCCGTTGTAACATCTTATTTTTCATAAACGATGCTTGCAACAGAATGAGAGGTTACGACGTAGCTCTTAACAGCAGGGACAAACTCTTTTAATTCCAGTTTAATGTCTTCACCGTTGTTTGTTTATTACCAGCGTTGGCGTGATCTCCGGAGTCGGTACGATGGTACGATGATACCATGTCGCAATGGCACACATTTCCAGAGTGTCTCCGTTCGATTCCTAGGTACGATCACTGAATTAATTCAACGCGCCCAGAAGGAATGTATGTATCTCTACCTGCTTGTAGTTTGCGCAATGCTGAGATTTATGACTGAATTAAAAGTAGAACTTTACACTGAACAACATGATATCCCGGCGCGATTGTGAAATAAGCGAATGTGTTTGAATGCATGTCTAATGTTTGAACTTGAACACAGGTATGGGAAACTGATTACACTAATCTTCAGTTTTGTATAATGATATCGTTAAGTGCAACACCACCACTTTGAATGCGTTTCAAATGTAAGCGTTAAAGTATGAAAATAAATAAATGCATTTTTTTCCAATAAGCAGAATGGTATGATTTTTCATCTACGTTTTCTGTTTGTGTCTATCAAAACAGAAACCCAATATTTGGCGAGTGGTCAAAATTATTTCATGTGAAAAGTGAAAAACATAATAATAATATATTCAAATATTTTCTCAAAGACAAATAAAACTGAAAGGGGAATTAAAAAAAAAGATATAAAAAATACCAAAAAAAAATGTGACAAATATAAAAAAGATGTTATACTGTCACAAAATAACGATTATTTTTAGACTCATTCAAGCACGAAACTAAGATTCGTATTGGAAAATGAGAGCGAGATGAAAGAAGTATATATATATATATATATATATATTATATGCATAGTGTCCGAAAACTCATGGTACAAGCGGGAAACTGGTGAATCTACATCACATTAGGATTTTGTGGTATAACTTTTTTTTTTGAACTTTCGTTTTCTCGAGTAAATCGTGTCTGAGGGTGGAAATTTTAGATCAATGAGGCTTTAGGGTCACTATCAGCTGTTTACTGTCTTAAAATACGTTGAAGGGTACATCTAACTCCAAAAAAAATTACCGTTCAGTTGTCAAAAAAACGTTAAAAAGGTTTAAAAAAAAATTGAAACAACATTATTTTTAATTTGGGTTCTCCGTGTGATGCAGATTCACTAGTTTACCGCCTGTACCACTAGTTTCCGGAGACCGTATATATACATTCAAATAAAATTTAAAAACAATTTTTTTCATACAAGTCATGTGAGAAGTATTTTAATGATACATTTCGCACGGGCGCAGTGCGGTGTACAGACAGGGGCATCATATCGCCAACCGGTTGGAAAACGTTATGAGGCCCAAAATTTCAAATTAATATCTTCAAAATCTACAACAATTGTTTTCACGGAAATAATGATTTTTAATTTTCGCGG
>JAHDVE020005301.1:0-61612 GCA_022606495.2 Halesus radiatus | reverse complement strand
TACGACACAAGAAACATCTTCCGCTAACTGTGACGGTAGTAGGAGATTTTCAAATATTGTCAGGTTATTCGTAACCAGGGAATATTTGTTTTTCTTTAAAAAAAAATATTATTGATAAATTTTAGTACAAATTGGAGAAATTTCTAGAATATTATACCAAGCTGTATCTACTAAGCAATAATAATTATTCTAAAAAGTTATTAATATTTCCAATCAGACGCTGCTTACGAATCAAAGTTCTTTTCGAAGAATATTATTTTATTTTTTGACAATACTATCATTTTACTTTTATTACGAATAAGATATATTATTTGTGCACTGGTGCTGTAATTTGGTTGTTTTGTGTGTTTTATTTTAAAAATTGTATCAAATATATAGGCAATATATTTTTATGGCATTACATATTCTTCCGTCTGCGGAAAATATATTTTACTTTGTAATAGATTTATAAAATCTCATGTAAAATGTTTATAATTTGTCCGTAGTTCAAAAGTAGACATAGTGTCCTATTGGATTTATTTATTAATACAATTAATTATAATTATTTTTATTGATTTATTAAGTCTCATGTAATTAATAATAGTTGTGTGTCTCCTATGCAAACGTAGACATATTTTTATATTATGCGTATAATAATTAAGAATGTTTACATCAATTAAATCTTTCTTTGTTATTTCGAATAACAGCATATACTTACTAAATTAATTAAATGGTAGAATTGTATTCTCAGTACTTAGAATAAAAGCGAAATCATTATTTTATTATGTATTTATTTATTTACGCCCATTACGGGCTTTTAGATAGACATTTACAAATAACATTTAAAAGGTACATATGTATTATAATAAGACAAGTTATCTGACAGTGTATGGAAATCCATAACATTTCTTATTCTCTTGAATAATTTCATGTAATAAGAATAAGAATTTTATTAATATTGTAGATATAAAGCGTACTACACTTTCGGAAGTAATACTCCCATCGCAATGTAACACCACTAAAACAAACACCACTACTATCATATGTATATTAACTTATTACCTTGAATAATTTCATGTAATAAGAATAAGAATTTTATTAATATTGTAGATAGAAAGCGTACTACACTTTCGGAGGTAATACTCCCATCGCAATGTAATACCACTAAAACAAACACCACTTCTATCATATGTATATTAACTTATTATTTTGAATAATTTCATGTAATAAGAATAAGAATTTTATTAATATTGTAGATAGAAAGCGAACTACACTTTCGGAGTTAATAGTCCCATCGCAATGTAATACCACTAAAACAAACACCACTTCTATCATATGTATATTAACTTATTATTTTGAATAATTTCATGTAATAAGAATAAGAATTTTATTAATATTGTAGATAGAAAGCGTACTACACTTTCGGAGGTAATACTCCCATCGCAATGTAATACCACTAAAACAAACACCACTTCTATCATATGTATATTAACTTATTATTTTGAATAATTTCATGTAATAAGAATAAGAATTTTATTAATATTGTAGATAGAAAGCGTACTACACTTTCGGAAATTAATACTCCCATCGCAATGTAATACCACTAAAACAAACACCACTTCTATCATATGTATATTAACTTATTATTTTGAATAATTTCATGTAATAAGAATAAGAATTTTATTAATATTGTAGATGAAAGCTTGACTACACTTTTCGGGTTAATGGTCCCATCTGTGTAATACCACTAAAACAAACACCACTTCTATCATATGTATATTAACTTATTATTTTGAATAATTTCATGTAATAAGAATAAGAATTTTATTAATATTGTAGATATAAAGCGTACTACACTTTCGGAAGTAATACTCCCATCGCAATGTAACACCACTAAAACAAACACCACTACTATCATATGTATATTAACTTATTACCTTGAATAATTTCATGTAATAAGAATAAGAATTTTATTAATATTGTAGATAGAAAGCGTACTACACTTTCGGAGGTAATACTCCCATCGCAATGTAATACCACTAAAACAAACACCACTTCTATCATATGTATATTAACTTATTATTTTGAATAATTTCATGTAATAAGAATAAGAATTTTATTAATATTGTAGATAGAAAGCGTACTACACTTTCGGAGGTAATAGTCCCATCGCAATGTAATACCACTAAAACAAACACCACTTCTATCATATCTATATTAACTTATTATTTTGAATAATTTCATGTAATAAGAATAAGAATTTTATTAATATTGTAGATAGAAAGCGTACTACACTTTCGGAGGTAATACTCCCATCGCAATGTAATACCACTAAAATAAACACCACTTCTATCATATGTATATTAACTTATTATCTTGAATAATTTCATGTAATAAGAATAAGAATTTTATGAATATAATTGTAGATGGAAAGCATACTACACTCTTGGAGGTAATACTCCCATCGCAATGTAATAACATTAAAACAAACACCACTACTATCATATGTATATTAACTAATTAGCTTGAATAATTTCATGTAATAAGAATAAGAATTTTATGAATATAATTGTAGATATAAAGCATACTACACTTTCGTAGGTAATAGTCCCATCGCAATGTAATACCACTAAAACAAACACCACTTCTATCATATGTATATTAACTTATTATTTTGAATAATTTCATGTAATAAGAATAAGAATTTTATTAATATTGTAGATAGAAAGCGTACTACACTTTCGGAGGTAATACTCTTACCGCAATGTAATACCACTAAAACAAACACCACTTCTATCATATGTATATTAACTTGTAGTGCTCCGAGATTGCCCATCGATATGCAAAATTTGTATCCGTTGAACCAAAACCACCTCTACCCTATCGGATAGTTCCGGTTGAACACTGGCGTTTTCGATGGGAACGTAAAAACATACTTTCTTTTCGTATATATGTAGAGCATAAATAGTTATTCTAGCAAAACTACTTATGACAGATATATGGATTTTTTATAAATATCTAAATACATATCTGGGAAGATAGTACAATTTATAAAAACATCATGAAGATTTTTCAGTTAGGTGGGGCACTGTTCACCTACCATCTAAATCTCATCTTAATGATAAACAGGGGTCTAGTTTTACATGATGTAGGGAGGGTAGGGGGAGATTTGTTTTGGGCTGCAGACCAGAGGTGGTTACCAAACTGAAGGCTAGAGTGCCTACTGTTACAGCGTCTGCAGGCTTTGTACGAATACAATTGGCCCGGCTTTTGCCACTTGGTTCCCGGAGCCCCGCGCTTGAGCTGGTCATAGTTATACCGAGTATGTCAATTCAAGGTCTGTTAAGAAGTTAGCTTATATAACTAACAGATAATAAATAAAACAATCTCTATCTGTGTATACAATTTATTTTTGGAAATAATTTTAATATATTTGTATTATTTATATATACAAGTATATATATATATATATATATATATATATATATATATGTTATGGTTGAGATTTTCACGGGTGTAAGATGTAGAATAATTTTCTCGGTTTACCCGCGTAATGTAGTCCTTAGAAGGACTTTTTAACTCCCGACGTTTTGGACAAATCACATTGTCCATCTTCAGAGGCCTTATGTCTTGAGTTTTGTTTTGAACTGATCGCTTGAGCGTGTCCGTTCAATCCAGAAGTCAAAACCTAAGTGGTTGCAAATCATTTTAATTGTCTAGGACACAGAACGCGTGTAGATAAAGGGGTGGGGGTAGGGGTGGGGCATTTAATAGGCTGTTTACGCATAGTAACCGGGTTATTTTTATTTAAGGAAGTTGAGGGTAATTCTAATAATTTTGGAAGTGATGTTATCGGGGAATTTTGATCGATTATGACTTTCCAAGTGTCAGGAATTCTAATTGAGTCATTTCTAGTATTCATATTGTTTTTATGTTTATGAATTTCGATGGCTTCGCGGTAAATTCGTCTTGTTTCATTGAAAAGGCTGGCTATTGTCGTGGTATTATCAAAATCTATTTTATGACCTTCATTAAGGACGTGTTGTACTAAGGATGACGTTAAGCGTTTATTGGTGACATCTACTTTATGTTCTGCGATTCTACATGATATTTTTCTATTACTCCGTCCAATATATACCTTTTCACATGCTCCACAAGGTATTTTATAAATACCATGTGATTCAAGTGGAATCAATGGAAAGATCACATTCCACTTGAATCACATGGTATTTATAAAATACTGCTGTGGGCTGTGAGCCGGAGTAATGTCGCTCAGAAATAAACAGGCACTAAATGAATGTCATAACTCTTGGCACATCATTTACGTCATAATATCAGAATATGAAGCATAAGAAACAATATGAATACTGAAATGACTCAGTTAAGAATTCCGCTTGAGAGAAAGTCATAATCGATCAAAATTCCCCGATAACATCACTTCCAAAATTATTAGAATTACCCTCAACTTCCTTAAATAAAAATAACCCGGTTACTATGCGTAAACAGCCTATTAAATGCCCCACCCCTACCCCCACCCCTTTATCTACACGCTTTCTGCGTCCTAGACAATTAAAATGATTTGCAACCACTTAGGTTTTGACTTTTGGATTGAACGGACACGCTCAAGCGATCTGTTCAAAACAAAACTCAAGACATAAGGCCTCTGAAGATGGACAATGTGATTTGTCCGAAACGTAAGGAGTTAAAAAGTCCTTCTAAGGACTACATTCACTAATGAGGTAAACGAGAGGTATTCTACATATATATATATATATATATATATATATATATATATATAGATATATTTTTTTAATAAACATGATTCACATAGTGTAACAAGAAACATAATATAGCTGTTCCTCAAAATAAAGAAAGAAGGTTCTTGTGTTTGGTGAGGAGTTTCGCTTAAATAACCAGATCATGAAATATAACATTGTTGTACAGTAGAGCAGGAAAATATGAATTAGTAGTGTAAATTAGTAAGTTATAAATAGTAATCGTATTAAAGAAAAGAAACGCAAGGTTTGTGGAAAAATAAAAAGACTAAATCTAATAATAATAACAAACAAAATATTTTTACAGCAGTTTGAGGCAATCTTTTAATTTATGTTGGAATTCATTGATATTTTCTACAATTTTAAGATTTGAAGGAAGATTGTTAAAAAAGTTATTTCTCAATAGAGATGTGTTTTGTGTATGCTTTGTGTTGAATTGTGGGACTTTAAGTTCCGGTGATATCTTGCGGATATATTACAATATATTCTAAATTATTTACGATTTTTCTTTAAAAATTCGAATAATTGCATATTTTTTAAAAATATTATCCACTGTAAGTACATTGAATATTGTAAAAAGGTTTTCAGCGGAAAATGTTTATTTAGTTATTTATAAAATACATTATATTTAATGGAGACATTTACATGGAGTAGATACTTTAGATCACCATACTAGGCGGCTGCTTGTTTCATGGTGACCAATGGAGTATAGTTACTTTGTATAAAGTCTAGTGTAAACATATGGATTTAGTATATTAATTTGCTGAAAATTGGAAAAATCATAAAAGAAAGTAGAAGATAGAAAGGAGAAGAATACATGCATAAGGATTTGATCATAAAAATATACATAATTTTGTTGTCTAATCTGATATTGATGTTCAACTGTTTTTATTTTCTTTTTATTTTTATAGATATGCATTACTATACCCCTCGAGTCTTTTGGGGAGATATTTCTCCCAGCTCGAAATGGATTCATAAAAGTCATGTTATTTCATTCCGTATTCCCTCGCCCTTAGTGACTTGACAATGCGGTTTGGACAAACTGTCACTATCGTTAAATAACATTGTGAAAATGGCTGTCTATTGTGTTTGAGTATATAAGTAAAGGGATTATGCTTCTTTGGATGACAATAGACGCCATCAGAAAAATGCACCAGATATGGAGTGGCAGAGGCATAACCGACACCACCAAGATGAGACTCGTCCGGGTGCTGATTTTTCCCATATTCCTTTACGGTTAGGAAGCATGGTCACTCAAAGTCAGCGAAAGAAAGCAGATAGGCGGGGCTCACCGGCGTCCTTGTCTACTGCAGCATCTTGAAGTGACGTATATGATTTAAACTTTGTTAGAAAGAGAAAAACACGCTTCTTATTGCCATTTAAGTTTTCCATGCACATTTAAGAAAAATAATAATATTATCAAAAAGACTCGAGCGGTTAATGTCACACTGTCGAACATCAAGCATTGAAGAGAGCGTCGCTTGAATATCTGAAAACTTTCTTTAAATTAATATTACTTTGTATTATGTAACATTAAACTTTTCAAATACTTTTAAGGTGTCACAACTCATATCACCTGCTTCTTGTAAATGCGTTGCAAGATGCTTTTTGGACATATTTTGATTCAGTAAACTTGCGAAAAGAATACTTTGCTTGAGTTCATTGGAACAAGTTTCGATGCGTTGTAAAATATTTTTTAATATTCTCTTAAATAATGAGGCATCTTCACTGTTATCGCTAGTATTGGATAAATACCCGTGTAGTATATTCAGTGGCGTGTCATTATGTTTGTCATGTTGTGTCATTAAGTAGACGAATGCCCTTTGGGAACTTTCTGAGTTCGATCCACTCCCACAGAGAAGAAGTTTTACGATGTGCTCATTCTTTTCGTGAATTGCAATGTGCAGAGCAGTCTCATTATTCTGATTCTTCAATGTGACATCGGCACTGGCTTCAAGGGACAATTCACTAATAGCTATGGCGCTCAATTCAAGCTCATCACAAGACATTGGTGTATCATTTACTTGAGCATTCATAAAGCATCTGATTGCCTTGCTGTCTGGGAGTAGCAGTATTTTAGGCACAAGTATTTCTTTGATCAGGGGATAAGTGTAATTGGAATTTCGTTGTTTGAGCGAGTGGACTACCATTTGTGCACAGCAATACTCTGCGTTGGTTCGGTAGACAAATCGGAATTCTCCATTTTCTTTTGACTGCAACAATCCATATCTGTTAAATTTCATTAGACGCTCGTTCTTAATGGAAACAAAGTGTGTATCATAAAATGAAGGAAAAAACGTTTTGAAACCAAGTTTCCAGTGGTCTATGGTAACATTTTTCATAAGATTACCTAAGTAAATATATGGTAACTTTAGCGATGCTTTGTCTTGATAATAAATATTATATTTTCGATCCATAAACCAATTAAACAGATTTGGCACACGGATCTGCTCTTCACTTTGCGGCCTGAAGTCTTCGGCCAGCATCTTCATATGCAGAGGGACTCCCATGAAGCAGTCATCATCTGGACTGAGCACTCGCTTTACTTCTTGGAGCAACTGTCCGGCATGAGCCTCGAGTCGCTTCTTCTCTTCCTCTCCATTATCTCTCAGCTTGAGGGAGGAGGGGCAGGAAAGCCAAAATTTAACTAAAAGGTCAAGTTGCTCTTGTTTGCTGATTCCTTTGAAAGATGTGGAAATTTGCCCTAATTCCAATTCCAAGAATTCTTTTAAATACTTCCGCGTCGTCAAGAATATTTGAACTGTTAGCTTATTTTTCAAGAAATGAAAGACTCTGATGATCTTTTCTTTAGAAATTTTTTCTTGTTCATCTTTGTAGTCATCTAACTCATCAAACCCAGCAAACATCACAACAATTCGCCTGGAACACATGTTTTTTTCCAGCAAACATTCTAATAATTTGTTATCCAAACTGCTGTTAGCGTGACTGCACTCGCTCAATAGAAAACTCGTCACATTTATAGCATCGAGCTTATCTGGTAATTTTTCTATTTGTGTTTTGAAGTTTTTCAATCTAATGTATATGACCCACTCTGATTCCAATTGCCTCGACAAGCTTGCCAGAGTTGTTGTTTTCCCCGTTCCGGGATCGTCCGTTAAAATGACCATGTTACGTTCGGTTAGGGCCAAGGTTGCTTCTTCTATCGGCTCACAGGAGTCCATTGACAAACAATGGTGCAGATTCTTTGCAGACCCGTGGGAATACCGCCACTCTAAAATAAGTTCATTTCCGTTGCCTCTGATTTCATGTTTTTTGTCAATCTTTACAAAATGGATATTTTTGTCAAAATTCTTTTTAATAACTTCGATCTCTCTTTCTTTCGCAGCCGCAATTATAATTTCTGAGAATTTTTTTGTTTCCATACAATAATTCTCCAGTAATATCTTTTCTTCCTCACTGCAAATGACAACCAGGTCATCATTCAAATCAGTTTTGGCAAACTCTTGCGGGTCAATAAATGCTCTGTGGAAAAACTTCCTCGATAAATAAAAACCTGGATTAAATATTAGTTTGGAGTACACATCTTCCCCGGATACAGTGAGCAGATAAATAGATTTTTCTGGGTTCTTGTTACACATTCTGTAAAAGGACAGTTTTGCATCTTCATCAGATTGGCAGAGGGTGATCTCCTTCACCGTATGCGCAAGCTGTTTCCATCCGTCCTTGGTCTCCAGATCCTCGTGGCTCAACCCGCTCACCACCACCAGGATGTTAGTGTTAGATGACTCTTCACAACTCAGAATAAAATCCTTGCTAATTTTAAAATTAGTTTTATACAATGGCATTTGAGGGTGTAAATCAAGAGTGGGACGTGTTCCTCTTAGATTCATCACATAGTCTTCATTTGTGGCAATATTCTTCAAACAATCTGTAGGTAAGAACTCATTGACTTCATCAACATTACTGTTTTCTCCCATAAATTCTTGGAAGCTATACCCTTTATTGCCCGTGAATATCAATTTCTTTGTAAACAAAATATTTTGTGACTTTTCTGAGAGGTTCTTGAAATTAATGATTCCTTGTATTTTAATATTTTTAATTGAGTCAAATAACTTTGTAGGCTTTGATAAAATTATAACAAGCTTTTTTAAGGTGGACAATTTTAAATATTTGATTAATGGTTCGACATCTTCTTTACTCAGAGTTGAAGATGAGCTACCATCAACCATCATCAGGTCATTTTGGTTAATGGGTGAACCGAAAATATAAAGTTTCTGTAGTCGGGGCCATTTTATGAATGTGTGATGTTCATCATTGGTATATTTGTTAATTTTATCAGCTAAGTCTTTACGGTTTTTGATTTGGAAGAATATATTCTGTAGTCGGATCATCTCGAACGCACCGTCCCGAGTATCCACTTGGAGAATTTGGAGGGTTTCTGAAAACAAAAAATTCTCGAGGCCTATGGAATCAGTAAAGTCTAATGAGCTTTTTGGCGATGAGCCAAGATAGCTTTGTCCCTCCTCGCGGTAGATCAAGTCCGCAGCTTGAGGAAAATCCGTAATCTGCTTCTTCACTGCTTCCGTGAACTCTGTCTTCAGAAACCGCATCAGCTGCTTTAAGCGATTCGTGAGTTCGTCCAATGATTTTCTAGACTCGCAATACATTATTCGGTTATACAAATCCATTTCAAAAATGGGAAAATTTGTACTAATCACTTTTTCTTTTTCTTCTTTTGAGGTGAATTTAAAGAGAATTTCAACTCCTCTTTTTGGTTTTTGTTCTTGAATTATGTGCAACTTAAAAAGCATTTTTAATTCATCTTCTGCAAAAATTTTGAAATGGTTCCAAAAATTTTCATAGTTTGGTTGGCATTTGAGTTGCCGATGAGATTTTTTGAATAGGTAGTTTGCTTGATCGTCTTTTGAATCTTTGTTGGTAGTTTTTTTATTGGAGGAAAATTCGTTTTCGTTCTTTGCCCAGTCCACAATTTCATATATTTTTGGATCTTTTTTAAAGACATCGATAAAATGTTTCATTGGATTTCCCTTTTCAGTCTTTACGTCATTATTATCAGACACGGAATAAACTTTTCCGAGATGTACGCCGCAAGTGTTAATTTTGTTTTGTGTGGACAGGTAGACTGTAATATATAATTCATGGAAAATGTTCATCGCATATCTGTCATAGTAAACATCCAGCACTGTGTTCAATAAGTCTCTGGCGCCTGGACTATCAAAAACAACGGTTTTTGTGTGGACTCCACTACTGACATCCATCTTGAAAAGACCATCGATTGATAAATACTTGGCGGTGAATGCCGTTATCTGTGCGAGCCAGCCTCCGAGGCTGTGGCCCGTTATAGTGAGGTTATAGCTGTAGCCCTTGGCAGTGTTCACTTCTCGTATGGCTTCCCTTATATAATTCATGAACGTCGTAGCTGAATTAATGGAACCCGCGTGCAAACTAATCATTTTTGAAGAATCTTTGTTGATTGCTACCGTGGTATTGTGGTGGGCCACGACCACCTGCTGCGCCTCGTGGTGAACGAATGCTGCACCGAAATACTTTTTGTTCTTCGGGTTGGAGCCAGTGGTTAGCAGAAGCCAACCCCCGGGTAGTGCATTCCCGTAGTCTGCTTCTGTTTTCTGTAATTTCACTGCATCTGCAAAGCACGCCAGGTCCAGGTCGTTGGGGTGAGGGTCTTTATCCAGAATGTTCAACTTCGATGGACATATTGGTGGGAATTTCCGAAGGGACTGTTTCATTAGTTCTTTTTCCGGCTTCAATAGTAACTTTTCGTCGAACTCCAACTCGAACATGGCCGAGATGGTGTGCAGTGTGAATCAGTTCCTGAAACAATAGACATCATTAAGTCAAATAGTGCAACAATGTGTTGCCACTTATCACGTGATAGTCGCCCACAACACAAATAGTTAATAATAATAATAATAGTGTTTTTATTATTATTTCATTATCTTCTTTTTTTATAACAAATAATGATATCTTCGCTGGGATTTCCCGTGCTGAGGATTTCATTTACAAAATATTAAATTACATTATATTTAATTGGTAAATTAAAATTTTGTATTTTTTAAGTTGAACAAAAATGAATAATTTACATTTATTACATACGAGGCGCTGAGAACCAGACAGACTTAAACGCCATTTGACTCAAATTTTATCTTTGTATGAAGTTTTATAGACAACTGTAATATCTTCGTGCCGCACAGACTCAATAGTCAATATTACAGCGACAAGTTCAGAAAACATCACGTTAATTGTATGTCATTGACGGAATCTGTAATATAGTATGTGCCATAGGAACTCAATTGGTATGAACTAACAGTTGGTGAAATCGCGGGCTTTTTTAAAATCTTAATATTTAACGATTTATGTTAACAAAACATGAATTTCACTACTCGATAATCACGTGTAGGTTGGATCACGGACCATGGAAATGAAAATGAAATTAATAATTGTAAAAAAAAATTGTTTTTTTAGCATTTTAAACTATAATGGGAACAGAGGTGAAATATTTGAAAAAACGTTAATATTTGAGATATTATTGAATTATTAACATCAGTAAAATGTCGTTACTTAAATAAATCAATAACCAAGAAAAGTTTATTATTTAGATGACATAAAATTACAAATTAATTTTTTTATCGCTTAAGTTTGTTTGGCATCAGCGAAATGAAAATGGATTGATGAAATGTAAGGATTAACAAAATTCACAAAAACTTCAAAAGCATTTTTCTCAAAACTACTCAAAAGGCTTATAAGCCTTTCCAGTTCGCAGCTCCTTATACGTAAATCATTTTATTAGAAGTACATAAGTAAAATAATGTATATATGTGCTGAAAAGGAGGAAATATCATCGACCACGCATAATATGTTCATTCCAATCAGCAGACCGCCAGCTGGTATTGATGACCGCGCATGTTGGTATGGTGAGCGAAACCCCGCACCCATCTCGCTTACTACCGCACCACTTGGCAAGTTATCAACGCATGCAGACATACATATATTTTGATGAGCTCCGTTTGATAGATTCGCCTATCTTAACAAACGGATTGCAATCTTTGGAGCACAGACATCAGGTGGGAATGCTGTCCTTGTTCTACCAGTATTTTAATGGAAGATGCTCTGAGAAATTGGCATTATTGATCCCTTCGGCACCGGTGCATAGTAGGGAAACACGCCAAACGCGTGCCCAACATTTGCGCACGGTTGACATTTGTCACGTGAGAACGGGTCGCTTCTACGACTCGTACTTGTGTTCAATAGCTCAGCTCGGATGAGATGCCGGCCTCTGTGTTTCCTCCCTCCTACAACATGGGTCTCTCCAGACACGAGTTCACTCCTTCCCATCTTCTAAAAGACCCTCCACACAGCATTTCCAAAGATGGTACAGTCCTTGAGGGAATTTATTTCCCTCAGAGCCTGTAAAAAAAGCCAGTACTGTAAAAAAAAAAAATAATATTTACTTTTTTCCTGATTTATCGACAAAACATTTTTTTGTTGGGTTCGATAAATACTTATTTCAATTATTTCATCCAATACATAAATTTATTGCTCAAGAACACATAAAATATGGACTCTGCATTACATAACATTGAACAATCCTTTCAGAGCGATAGTAACATTAATTTGAAGCAAATTCTGTGGGGTCGAGAGAACTAAAAAAAAATTGTAATAGGACCACGTAAAAAAAAAAAAAGTAAAACCTCTCAGTGAAGTAGGTACTCATAGTGGTGAACGCACTTGACTGGTTGGGAGCTAATTTCCTACCGCAGTGTAGAGTGCAGGAATATGGGAATAGATTCGTCCAGATGATGCGAGGCTGGCATACGAGTATTGTTAAGATTATTGTATATACATAATTATAAATAAACAAACAAATATTAAACTGACACCTCTCAGTGAAGTAGGTTGTCATAGTGGTAAACGCACTTGACTGGTTGGGAGCTAATTTCCTACCGCAGTGTAGAGTGCAGGAATATGGGAATAGATTCGTCCAGATGATGCGAGGCTGGCATACGAGTATTGTTAAGATTATTGTATATACATAATTATAAATAAACAAACAAATATTAAACTGACACCTCTCACCTCAGACGACGTCAGAAACGGTGGTTAAACTGCCACAGGATTTATCACAAAACTTGCGAATATCTATTTACTGACAGATATCACGGGTATTAGAAGGCACTTTGTTTTAATAAATGGTTTAGTTTGTCGAATCTTTACCGCTCAAAAAACACTAAAAACTCTCAAATGATATAGTAATATCTCGATAATGGTCAATAGCAATTTTTGAAATAAATAACATGTGGGAAAAGTAGAGAAAGGTGTTAGATAAGTAGTAGAGCCAAAGCGTCTCAATGGGTGTATGAAGGACTGAATTGTCATTTTTCTTTTAAATGTTGGCTTTGATAATAATACAGATTTAGGGTGACCATAATTGATTTTATTTATTTATTTACACTCCATTAAAAAAAAACCATCATATGTATTTATTATATACGCATTTCTTTTTTTTTTATGGGCGAATTTTTTCCCTGGTGGCAATTTCTACCAACAAACCTGTGTCGGACGTGTTCGCCTCTCCCGCAGTGTATATGTTTTGACATATATGTATTTGAAATATAATTGTTGTATTGTAGTTGCATAAACTTTGACTATTTTGTAATATAGTTGGGTCATATGGAGAATAAATGTTATTTTGCTGTCCGCAAATGACATTTATTCTCCTTCTGACATAAAGCTGGGTGATACGTAACTCAATCTTATCAATATTACTCAATAATATTATCTTTTTTTTTATTAATCAATTTTAAATGCTTTTTTTTCCTCATAGCACCAACCAGTACCTATCAAACACATATACATAATTGTTTACTCTATAATATTTGTTTTTCTCATCTCTTCATAAGTACGTTCATAAGTTTTTTTCTGAACTATTCTTCACATCTCTTTATACTTAGTTATTATACTTTTTCTGGATATATTATATTACCATACTTTATCAATAATAGCTTTTATTAGCTTTTTTCTATACCTTTTGATGAAAAAAAAGATCATTAGGTTTAAGTGAGTATTTTGACCGCGAATCCAAAATTAACTATTATATTACCATACTATGCCAATACTAGCTTTTTTCCCTTCTATTTTTGTAAAATGGCACGTAATATGAACTAACTATAATTTGACTGTCCTAAAATGGGATTTGTTCTCAGTTGGGCGGTCAAACTGTCATACATTTTATTATTTAATGATGTGTTTCAAATAAAATAAATAAAAAAAATGGGAATCGCAGGGGATCTCTCATCACTTGAGCGAAGAGAGAGCCCATATTGAGATAATAATTAAAAAAGTGTTTGGTGACCAGATCTGAATAGCCAGGTACTTCCCAACCTTCCTATTCTCATTTCCCTCCTCTCACCATTTGGGGGATGCAATGTCCCACTGGCTTTGGACAATGGTAAGTTTCGTGCGGTATTCACAAAAAAACAGTTGTTCATCTTCTCCATGTTTGGTGACCCCACGGCCAACATGGGTGGGTCGTGTTATCTGTACCGAAGCGATGTGGGATATAAATAGAGAAATGTAAACAGTAGATAAGCGCACTGTACTGGAGATTAGCCACAACTTAACTGTGTCAAAATCAATATTATAATTACTTTTCCGTATTATTATTCTCAATAAATACATATATAATTTCTTCAAAATATTGGTATTCACTTTGTGGCGTCATTATTAATAAATACATAAAATATTACTTTCACCACTTTATTAATATATGTATAACAACATGATTCGAAAGCAATGAAAGGATTTTTTACGTAGGAAAGACTTGTAGAAATTTCAGTATTAGAGTTAAGAACCACCTGAGGTGTTTAAATGATAACAACTATTTTGAATTTGCCAATCATATTTTAGAAACCAATCATTCTTTTGATATAAATAAAGGTTTAAAAATTTACATACAAATACAACCGCTTTACAATTAGACAAATTTTAAATTTTAGAAATCAGGAAAAGCATTAATAGTGAATTAAATTTAATTAGAAATCAAATATTTTCTGAAAATAGCTATCTCTTGAATTTATTTTATATTAATATTAATAATTAAAATAAGTTCTTTTTTAATTTCAAATGTAAATTTGTTGTTCTATGTTTTATAATATTTTTTTATTAACATTTTTCATTAATTACTTACATACAAAAATAAATAAACAATTAATTAATATAAAATTATTTATTACATCAATTTTTGTTAATATTTATAATTTGCCTATTCGTACATTATTGTGTTATATATTTGATCATTTGTCTATTACTTGACATTATTATTTTTTAGTATTCTATATATATTCCTGGTGAAGAAAGCATTGTTTTCGAAACGTGTTGATAGGTATTATTATATATTAATAAAGTGGTGAATACAAAGTAATTTTTAATTAATTTATAATTTCCAAAATATTATTTGGTGATATAATATTCACTTCCATTATGATGAGCTGGTACCTGGTATTTAATAAATATTTATATTTATATTGTATTTACCTGGTATCCTGGTACCTACCTACAGTTATTAGAATAACTACTCAAATGTTAATCCATAGAAGTATGATCTATACCGATTTTAAAGAAAATGGTTATCGCCAATTTAGATGTATGAAGCCTTCAACTCTTAGGGCAATCAGATTTAATTAATTTAATTTTTATCAATTTCGCATCAAGTAAGGAATAATTAAGCTCACTTCACATACAGACACGCCCACAACCCTCTTCTATCGGTTTATCTATACAGGCGGATACCCCATTCAATGTGCATGCAGTACCTGCTTATTTATATCAATAAGGAGAATATAGAATTGATTTACATAGAATCGTTTGAAAAATATGTTCTTGTTGGAATAATTAATACATGCGGTGTAATTTATAGTTGAGCCATATTTATCGCACTCAGTAAAAGTACTGGGTACATTAATATTGTACTTTGTACTTGTGACGAATCTTCAAAATACCCAGTTTGTATAGTATTATATTATCGTACCTTGTATTTACAAATACTGCTGATTTCTTGCTTCGATCAATTAGAAAGTTTTATAAGGAAAAGGGAAAAAA
This sequence comes from Halesus radiatus, assembly GCA_022606495.2. NCBI lineage: Eukaryota > Metazoa > Arthropoda > Insecta > Trichoptera > Limnephilidae > Halesus > Halesus radiatus. Next base: position 45,761 of record JAHDVE020005301.1, on the reverse strand, counting down.
GCTGTATTTTTGCCTACAGTATTTCTTTAGTGGACCGACTTACTCCTTACTCCAGGGAAGGGTGAAAGAGATAGGTATATTTGGCCGGTTGCTGTCATGCGTCACACGATAAAATACCGTTGCCTTCTCGATCTGGTCTAATAGAAAGTTGTATGAGGAAGAAGGACAAAGGGAGGATTTTGCCTAAGGTATTTTCTTCAGCGGAATGGATGTCCTTCCTTGCAGTTCAGTTTCAGTATGTTTGATGGGTCCTCTACACAATGGCCGGAGATATTTGAAATGCATATATACGATGATGACGTTCAGTTCTACTTTCTCTGGGATGGACGTACCGCTGCGGCAATATAATAGTTAAAAAAAAAAAAAAAGATGATTAGTTTCTATGAGTATATTAGGCAATGACATTACAAAAAAATGATATTTAACATCATAAAATTCATTTTAGTTTTTCAGAATACGGAATGTTTTTTTTTTTTTAATAATTTGTTTTTATTATTTGGTTTTCCTCTCTTCTAATAACTCTAGCCCAATAAAAATAGGAAATAAATTCCGATATTTTTATTTGAAAGGAGTTTATTTATTTAATTTAAATAGAACATTTGGACAGCTACAATTTACAACAATATCTATTTAGCATTTATTTTTCTATTGCGGATTTTATATACATTCATCAAGGAATACCCAGTCTGAAGATAGCCGTCACAGACTGAAACCGGTCACGGTCAAAAATAAAAGTGGAATAATGTTAAAAATGTGTCTTTTATTTAATAATTTCAGTGGAATTCCACCATGTATTAACCCGCTGCAAAAATAGAAATATTGAAACTTATCTATTTTCGATTCTATTTTAGAATGGTTTTATTTGTAATAAAAAAACCTCATGTTTCACACAGCCAAGTCATTAAGACAACCCAAGGTTCTACCAGAAGCTTGCAAACAATACAGACATTTGTGATTACTGGCCTTCCATCCTGGATGCTTATTATGTGCCACAGTATTATTGAACAAAAGTTGCACAAATAGTATTATTCCAATGCTACATTTCTGTAGTCTGTACATGTCCATTGCAATACACCCCTGATAATGTGATAATTGATCCTGTTGTACCAAACTTGTTAATTAAATGTGCTAGAAAGATTTAAATTAAATTTCAATGTCAGTCGGTACTGATCACAAGCTACTGCGTCCTGCAGTAGCTTCAGAGACTTGCTAAGAAAATGTCCGGCGTGGTTTTCGTGGTTTGCGTGCCCACTGCGAACTTCGAGCAAGCTCTGCAATATGGAAGTGGAACCTCCCTTCCCCACCAGGACAGCGGGAAGTTCAACGCTAACAATTCTTCCAACTTGTACTCTGTCGAAGTGGAAATGAGAGATAAACGAATTGATAGGATTCCAATAACTGTCCAAACTGTGCCAAATCAAGGCTACACAAACCAGGGTTTCACAGACCAGAGGGTTTCCATTCATGACAGAAGACCGGGCAGTGTGGAGATTGTACCGATGGAAAAGGTATGTAGTGAAAGTACCCACCTTCTCCTTCATGTCGATCTTCTTTTTCATCTCCTTCTTCATCTCCTTCGTCTTTTTCTTCATTTCTTTTATCACCTTCTTCAAGAATTATGTTCTTCTTCATCTCCGTCTTCATCATCTTCTACATTTATTTTTTAATCTCCTTTTCATCTCCTTCTTTATCTCCCTCTTCATCTGCTTCATCATCTTTTTCTGCTTTCTTCTTAATCTCTTTCTTCAGCTTATTCTTCATTTCTTTTATCATCTCCTTCTTCATCTCTTTTATCTTCTTCTTCATCTTCTTCTCCATCTCCTTGTTCATTTTTCGTCATAATCTACTCCCCTCCCACTTCTTCCAGCAACACCATATTCTCTAAATTGGCAGTCACTTAAAAAAAACTTATTATCGGATTATATAACATAGAGCAGACGTCATTCTATCCGCTGAAAGCATGAAAGTGGTATAATACGAATGAGGAACTGATGGTCATGTTGTTAAATTGAATCCTAGGTAAATTTGTAAATTGACCAAATAAATGTGATCGCAAATAACCAATTTCGACAAATACTGTTTTTTTACCCTGAAAATCTGATATGACTGACTGTAAAAACCGATTGACGTTGAGTGAACTTAACCCCCAACATGGTATTGTTAATGTCACATTTTAAATTTTTTTTTTACAATAACTTCATACAGGAGTCCCCGAAGGAAAAAATTTCCCTCAAGGTCTCTATCATCTTTGGGGATGCTGTGTGGAGGGTCTTTTAGAGGATAGGAAGGAGGGAACCTGGGTCTTGAAGAGACCCATGTTGTAGGAGGGAGGAAACAAAGAGGCCGGCAGATTATTCCTCAGCCGAGATATTGAACACAAGAACGAGTCGTAGAAGTGACCCGTTTCCATGCGGCAAATGTCAACCGTGTGCAAATGTTGGGGGCGCGTTTGGTGTGTTTCCCGACTGTGCACCAGTGCCGAAGAGATCAATGACACCAGTTCCTCAGAGCATCTTCCATTAAAATACCGGTAAAGCAAGGACAGCATTCCTACCTGACGTCTGTGCTCCAAAGATTGCAATCCGTTTGTTAAGATAGGCGAATCTATCAGCAGTTGTGTACTATCTGCAGTATCTGCGGGTTCAGTACGCTGAGCTTCTGATATTATTGCTTATACTCGTATAACACCGACTAATTCATTTTACACAGGTTTTCAGGAGGAACAAAAAACTGATTAGTTTATTAATTAATTATGAACAGCAGAGCTTTGAAAAAATAGGGTAAACTGATATTTAGGGATTGGTTATTTGGACAAGCGGTATTTATTAATTAGGTGTTTTAAATGTCATATGCAGTGTAACACGAAAAGGGGCTGAGAAATCTATTTTTAAAATTTAAAAAAAAAAAAAAATTAAATTAAACTTTTTGTTACATGATATAATAAAGATTTTATACTTCTTCCATTAGAAGCATTTGCTTGTGGGTGGAAGAAGAGTGTACATTATTTTTTATTGGTAATTAAAGTAGTATAATACTGGTAGATGGTACATATGTAATATCCATGCATTACAGTTTTATTAAGAAAATAAAAACATAGAATATAGTAAATGTGTTATAAAGAGATATTTGTATTACATATCATAATTAGGATAGTATATTTAAAATACATGCGTTTCGAAAAAAAAATAAATGTTACGGAAGATAAGTAAATTTCAGAATATTTGCAAGGCAAATTTAGTAGGAAACATATTTTTTATTAAGATTGTTTTTAAAATATTTCTTGACAGAATTAAATATTTGGATTTTATCGTGAATGCATCTGATCTCTTCCGGTAGTTGATTGAAAAATGATCGTCCTTGGTATTGAGTATAGATTTTTTTTAATATAATTTTAATTATTATTCTTTGAACAATTTCTACTGAAAGAAGGTTAGTTATATACGGATCCCCAAATAATGATAGCCTATTGTAGAGATTGAACTAAGGCAAAGTATATTGAATATGGATTTTTTAACAAAAAAAAATTTCTAATTCTTATAAATATACTTGTATATATTAGTTTTCTAATTTTTTTAACTACTTGACATATTTGGTCTTTCCATTACAATTTTTTATCGATAATTACTCCTTTATCAGGTATTTGATTTTATTTGTCGTTTTTAGTATTGTGCAGTTTGAAAAGCTGTAATTTTTATTGTGACTTTATTTCATATGAAAATATGATGTGTTATTTCATATGACAATATGACGTGTTATTTCATATGACAATATGATGTGTTATTTCATATGACAATATTTCGTATTTTAGTAATAAGAAAATTTTATTCTTATAACTAAATAAAATGTTAAGAATTTTTTTATAAAAACACTTACGTTTAATAATAGTATCAAATATTTTGTAAAATGTATCTCTCATCAATACAATTATTATCATTATTTGTAAGAAACAAACGGCTTTTAATACTAGTATGCATGCAAAGGAACTTTAACAAAAGGTAAGCCAACAAAGTTTCTTGTGCTAACAGTGGTTAAATATACATGTTTTATTTATGAAGCTAACAAGATAAAGTAAAAAAACAAAATAAGACGGAAGGGGGGAGAGGAAGAGGAAGATAGGATCAGGACAGGAGATGCTCTCGATACATTTTATACTTGTGCATCAATTTGTAGTTGTACGTATTACTTCGGTTTGATATTTTGAAAGGGTATTGTGGAGAATGTTGATATTGTGAAATTGTGCTTTACATATTGGGCATAAATAGGGGGAATTGGAGAATTTATCGTAAGATTGGTCCTGCATTCGGGTAAATAAAAAAAATCGGTTTGTCGGGTTGGTCTTGACGGTATTTGAATGTTTATAAAGTTAATGAGCTCTGGCGAGTCCAAGAAGAATTTAAAATAACAAGATTTGATCACATATTGAGTGTCGCGTTTGAAGCGTGATGAAGTTATGGAATCTTAAGGATTCAGTATTATTTACAAAGAGTAAATTAAATTTGTAATTTGTATGCTTAAAGAATTCGAAACATAAACAATATGTAAACATGGCTTAATAATATTATGTCAAAGAACTAAATTATGTACCTACTTACTTTACAAGGAACTTTTTTGATTACATAATACAATTATAAACAATCCCACCTAATAATGTTTAACATAAAATTATAAAATCATAGTTTGATAAAAAAATATTATTTTGCAAAACTGAAAGAAGAAACGGAGAAATTTTAATTTAAGTGAATTAAGTTATCATTAACCCTGGATGACTAATGGTGTAAATCATCATAGTAGCTGCAGCAGTCCGATGGTAAGGCATCTTTTAACTCTTGTAAAAAGTTTTCATTTTATTTCTTTTACTTTTATGCGATCTTTGTATAGTTAAGGAAAGGGTAAAGAGACGCAGTACTCTCTTTAATCGCTGTGGAAGCTCTGCATACTCCCCATAATGAATGTTGTGCCCGGACCTCCAAAGCTGCCACAGCATTGGTCGTCCTTCCAGGACGAATTGATTCATACCTTTTTCCTGTTTATAGTCAGTGAAAAATGAATAATCAAAATAGTGGATATTGTAAGGTTACCAAATAAATAAGTAAATTAATTAAATTTGAATCATCACTTTATTAATATATACATATTTAAATGTTTAGAAATCAAAGCTTTCCTCGTCAGGAATATACAGAATATGTATTGTATATTCCTGATGAGGAAATACATATTCTGTATATTCCTGATGAGGAAAGCTTCGCTTTCAAAACATGTTGATATGAATATATTAATAAAGTGGTGATTACAAAGTAATTTTTAATTCCTTTATTAATAATGACGCCACCAATCTTTTGAATAAATTATGAATAAATAAGTTTTGCATCTTATAAGGTGTGTTTAGGAATCTTTATCATTCTTGGTAATAATATGGGTGATTTGGGCATGGAGAGCGAATGAACGAAAAAAGGAGTGTAAGGAGAATATATGACCTGAATGTGAATGGAAGAAGAAGCCAGGGACGCCTGAGGAAGACATGGCACCATTAAGTGAATCAAATACTTGAGCCGGCTCATGTCAGAAGTCGGAATAATAGAAGAGAATGTATGAGATGATGTATGAATGTGATTGAAGCAAGAAGTGTATACCGAGATCGAGTTGTTTAGCGGTCCGTCGTTTTTGCCTACCCCGGTGGTTTTAGTTTTTATCATTCTTTACACGAACGTCCAAAGGGGAAAATTTAAAAAAGAATCGCTTAAAAAGCACAAATCTTCAGTCACACGCATTACAAACCATCACAAAGTACTGACTGGCACTGGAGTTACGCAGAGTTCGCTGCATATTTCTTTTAAATTCTGTGATACTCATTGTTACCTATCTATACCAGACGTGTTTAACTTATTGTTCGATCGTCCATCCAACTCCGCCACTGGTCACATTCCTCAGAATTGGCAGCACCCAGGAAGTTCGACTCCGACTAGGTAAAATACCGTGTTGCGAACTTGTAAGCGACTAATGTCGTTACGAGACTGTAAATTTTTGTAGGTGCTAGATCCAGAGCCACTTTCTTCCGTTGCAGGGTTGTAGGGTAGGTGGATGGTGCTGGTCCTCACGCACCCAGTGGTCTATGTGAGGGGTACTAGGTGGGCCACTCCTCTGCCGGGTCCTGGCCTTGCAGTGACGTCCTCTTGTCTGGAGAACGTAGGCCCAGGACTGCTTCTGCCAAATGCCAAACTGGCATGCAGCTTATATAATGTGCGTAAAACTGTCGGCCAGCCATTTGGCCGAATTCTTCAAGGTCGGCGGACGCCTGAATTTCGACATTCGAAAGATTTCCCTGACCAACATATAAACACTAAAACATGATATTATATAAAAAAATTAAAAAGGTTTTGTGTAGTGATCAGGTTAATTCTAGCTGTGATTACTGCTGTCAATGTTTTCCCACATCCAGATAACATAGCGCTTTGTGGCTTCGTTATCTGGTCGTAGGGAGCAATTAACATGAAAAGGTTAAAACAAATTATTATGTAAAACATCTCCTCATTACGGCATTATTCAAAAGATTTATTATGCCGCTTTGAGGAGATTTACACGTTCAATTTCAACTAAATTATAAGAAACAGTTTGTAAATTAAAGAACATGAAATATAATGCAAATAACAATCGATAATAATACAAAAATGAAAGGGAGTTCGCAACACGGTATCTTACCTAGTCGGAGTCGAACTTCCTGGGTGCTCCCAATCCTGAGGAATGTGACCAGTGGCGGAGTTGGATGGACGATCGAACAATAAGTTAAACACGTCTGGTACACTATCTTTGTATAAAAGGAGCAGTGATGGTGAAAATATTTGTTTGATGAATCCCGCTATGCACATGGGTAGTTTAAAAAAATAAAATCATGATATTTGAGATACGCGGTGTTATAATATTAGATATATAAATAAGTAATACTACAAAGCCTGTCCTGTATATTCATAATATTTTTAATCATTTTAAAACCATTAACTACAATCAAATATACATAATAGAAAGAATATTAACACCAAATACAGACTAAAACCGAAACCACTCAACTGCCCTTAACCCTTTAGGTGCCACATATATTTTTTTTAAATTGCTGGAGAAGTGTCGATAATCCATGAATATATATATACATATTTTTTTATTTTAATTTATCATTGTAAACGTGTTTCTACATATATATACATTAATTGTTTATTTTCTTTAATTTGAGATAAAATGGTAAAAAAATATTATTGATGAAAAACATATATTCATCCCTTTTACAATAGCTTTTGAAAAAAATTGACAAAAAATGTTTTTTTTTGTATCATTTTTATTTATTATTGATTCACAAAATAATATTGTATCTTTTAACCCTTTGAGAGTCTAAAATTTTATATTATTTATTATAATCTTTTTACAATTATTCTATTCATTATAAATATAACTACATATGTATATGATTCATACGATAATAATATACATTATGTATGTCTCCAAAGAGCAGTTGATTATAAAAACATTGAAGTGTATGTTTGTTTTATTTTCAAAGTTTTTATGTAAAAAATGTGAAAAAATGTCTATATAATAAATACACTACTTCGAATAAGAGAAATTTCACTTGTGATTCTACATATTAGAAAAAAATGGGTATTCTTGAAATAATATTGGTACCCTTGTAATATTTTTTCGTAAAGCAAAATGTATATATTTGATTAGAGTACATATATAAAGTTTAGTCAACCCGATGCGTGGCTGCTATACAGTCGATCTTGGCGTGAATGTTGCAGTATCCCATGAATGTGTTTGATAAGAGAAAATAAGGTGTCTTTATTCACACATTCGCGACCATTCATATCAAACTGTCCCTATAAAAAAATAATATATCATTATTTTGGTTATGAATAATTTATTACAAATTATTACCTTATGTTGTAGATGTTCCTGCCACATCAAGGCATTTGCAGTATTTTTTATATTTTTCTTTGGTGTGATTGATTTATTGCGACACCCCTTTCGAGGAAAACAACGTTTTTGTACAATTTGTACAGAACAATGAAATTCCTCAGAAAAATGTATTTTTGTTTCGAAAGTAATAACAGTGGCGTGAAAGTAACATACAATACTTGAGGATCTAGTAAGAAATTTTATTTATACTGAACAATTCAAATTAATTATTTCCGAACTTGAAAATATTGAAAGTAAAAAAAAACTCAAGCTATTATTATTTTCTGTTTCCCTTTATTTGTGTACGAAAACCAAAAATTAATAGGTACGCCACTGGATGTGATGTAATTAAAAATGTTTTTATGTTTTATATGACACAAAAGATCCTTTCATAAATACAATTAGCCGATCCTTCGAATTTTTTTTCAATTATTACAAAAACTCTTTCCCGTTTTGTTTGAAAAATACCTAAACTATACAAATAGTTGTCAATATTTCAAATGACAGACAGAGACACATGTTTTCAATAATGTCACGTCATTTTAGAACCGTGGGTAACGTGTGACGAATTTTATGGCTTGAGCTATATGTTGTTCTGTGGCACTCAAGTCCAATAATGTATCGGAAGGATATATCGTTCTGTGGCACCTAAAGGGTTAAAACACCTCACCTATGTATAATATATGTATTTTCATTCTGACAAGTAAGGATACATTTCAAAGACCCGATTCCTCCAATTCAGGCGAGGTAATATTATGTGACTGAATGTTGGTTAAGATACTGGATGAGGTGCTGAAGAAGCTGGAGGTGGAGCATGTGGTGTGGTGCGGAGACAAGGTGGGGAACTACTACGAGGTCATCTTCCCCGTTCCCGCCGGAGACCCCTGCGAGAACATCTTGCATTGCCTCACCGAGCTGGGCATTGGCAGGAAACTTAACTCCGTAGTTAGGTAACTCTGATAACTGTACCTGCAATACATACATCTTCCGTGTCCCCACCTTTTTTTGTTTATATATTTATGTTATCTCCGCACATGAGACTCGGAATGAGGGATATCAATCCGAAGGGGGATGCTGGGCATTGGGAAAAACTTAACTGCGAAATTAAATGAAAATAAACAAAATCACATCCACGGAATACCATCTTTGTGGGACCATATTGAACATACTTGACGGTCTTGTGATTAGGAAAACTTTCATTTCAATACAGTCGCGTCTTTAGAGGCCCATGATACTGTCAGCTTGTAATTTCGGAATCTGTTTTCATGACATTGTTTTTGAAATGACAATGTTTATTTATTTCATAATAATTACGTAATTATAACATAATGCACCATATACTCGTACATATTTTTTTTTTCTTCCTATTGAAGAAATCTCCATAAGCTGAGCTTCAGTAGCTCGCGGTTATAGTAGGAGTATTTACATACGTAATACTAAAATAATAAAAACATTTCAATATGTAAACAATATTAAAAACTTATTACAAACATAAATCAATAGAACAGTTTTAGAACAAAAATAACCAAATAGTAATTTATATGCTAGATAGTATACGAGTACATTAAGGGAACAATCAATATATCATTATTCAAGTTTAGGGAGTTCATTTGCTTTTTGAATTGTTCATATTTCAAAGTTTTAGTTCCATTAATTTTGTTTTTGGGTAATAATATATTGTACCATCTTATACATAAATACAAGTAGCGGTCGTTCTTAGCATTGGGGTGGCTGATAAACCATTTGTTTGGAATCTATTGCTTATACTATCAGTGGAGTTAATTTTATTGATGAAATTTTTTTTGGAAAATTGAAGGTGTTTTTTTTATATAATTCTGTAATAGATGGTACATTAAATTCACGAAATATCTCTAGAGCAGGGAAGTCGTAAGGTTTTGTAATGATCTCGGTGTGTTCGTGAAAGATTCAACGATATCTATTTTCTTGTTGATTCTATTTACAGCGTAATGCCATGCAGTGTGGTTTACTCAGGATTACAAACTAAAGCAGAGAAGGAAGAAATCATACTGTAAGTTTAATTGATTTATTTATGGTGCTTGCAAAACTCTCAAGCGTTGACTTACCCATAATTAAAACAATGCATGTGTTTTTATCAATCCCCTCTATAAAGCGGGCGATTTTTTCAGATAAGTGCACGAAATTACGTTTCAAGTAAAGTAGCCATAACTTCTGAAGTATGGAACATGTTTAAATAAAATTTTCAATGTTTCGTGTTAAATGAAATCTTTTATTATGTCTTGGTACAAATTTTTATATTTTTGGTTACAAAATTATGATATTCGACCTTAAATATAAAATTTTGAAAAAAACTGCACTTTTCAGGTGTTGTATGATAATAAGTCATTTTATGCACGTTCGCCATAATATATATGTTGTAAAATATAAAAATATGAACACCTATTTTTTTGGATCGTGCCACAAATTCGTATTTTATGTTGCAAAAGTATTTGACTCTTTTCGATGCTATTGTAGTAAGTTATCCATGTACAGATGATGCCATTAATAAGTATAAGGTGATACGACAGTTTTGATGGTTTCCAATAATGTTCTCTTTGAGCACAATAAATTTCGGAATTGCATATGTAGACTGTAGAGTTTTCGTACACCAGATCTATGAGAATCACATATTTTATCAGTTTTCCGCATTATAAACTCTAAAGAATAATCTTCATCTTCAAGGCACTATACCCACATCTAAAGATAGTTGCTGATGAGGTTTGTAAATATTTACAAACTTCCAAAGGAAATAATCTAAAACTGGTTTGACTTTACATAACTTATCCGATTCGTCTTCAATATTTTCATTATCATTGAAGTGCCAAGCCCTCCATATATGATGAAATCTGTGTCCGGTCGTCTTTTTTGAGAAAAACAGTTTTTCTGTGGAAGCATCTGAGTTCCAGTATTTGTCTCTTCTGTCCTTACGGACCTGACCCTAGTACACGTCTCTTCTGTCCTTACGGACCTGACCCTAGTCTCTTCTGTCCTTATAGACCTGACCCTAGTACACGTCTCTTCTGTCCTTACGGACCTGACCCTAGTACACTTCTCTTCTGTCCTTACAGACCTGACCCTAGTACATGTCTCTTCTGTCCTTATGGACCTGACCCTAGTACACGTCTCTTCTGTCCTTACAGACCTGACCCTAGTACACGTCTCACAAGAGTTCTCGCCTAATTTTTAGTTCACCAAATAACAACACATCTTTGCATTACCCACCATCTACCAACAGTATGTAAATACAAAAAGCGCTTTTAAGCATCTCCCGCGAACAATGTGTTAAGACCTCGTCTAATAGAGAAAAAAATAAAATAAACATTATTTTTCAGAAGAAACTCGGAGGAAACTAAGAAGTGGAAGAGTTTTGTGGAGTCTGTAAGATCCAAGTTGACCGTGAAGCAGGTGGTGGATGGAGTTCGCAGCGGAGGTCAGCTCTCCTTCGACTACATGCTGCTTATTATTACAGCGGAGTAAGGACACTTATTTATTTATTCTGTGCAGAAACGTGCAGTCTATTATTAGTCTTTAGAATATTTTGCTTCTTCTACAAAGGAAGGTGTTCTGAGGAGCTAGTCCTTGATTTCTTCGGCAATCATGCCCAACATTTTTACAAGGTTGTCATTTGCCACATGAAAGTGGATGATTCCCGCTCATGGGCCCCATTATGTTCATCGCCTCTGGGGTCGCATTGTAGGTCATGAAATATTCTTCCGTTAGTTCCCTAGTCACTTTGGGCTTGATGGAGAATGACTCTCCGAACATCATGGCCGCTATGCTGGTGTCTATGTCAGTCATATCCATCACCTCCGGATCACATTGCAGGCTTTGTAATATCCTCCTTTTAGTTCCCTAGCTGCCCTGGGTCTGGTGGAGAACAATACCTCGAACATTGTGGCCGCCATGCTGGTGTCCCCGCTCATGGGCCCCGTCATGTCCTTCACCTTCGGAGTGATCATCTCGGACCGCCACCTGCAGTGGGTGGGGCTGCAGAGCCTGGTTGTGGGCATGTTGGTCTCCTGCTTGTTCGGATTCCTCTTCGGCCTGATCCTGGGCACCACGGATATGCCCTGGGGCTTTGGGGATTGGCCCACCGAAGAGATGAAATCAAGGTAATCATGTTTGTAACAAGGGTTCACCAACACCTTACTATATATTTGATTAGACACTACGGCGCCACTTTTCTGATATTTCATGTTTGGCTGCTAGTTATTTGGTTGGAGACACCAGAGAAAATTGATAAATGTTCGTTTTTTAAGGGAGATTTGTATTAAAGATTGTCTTATAAAAATTGTAGGAATATTCAGCAACAATGTTTTTGATCTTTGATTATATATTTTTAGATATTTTTGATTCGAGTTGCTCATTGTACAGAATTCGTTGATAATTTTATTTTGTGAAATAATTATCGATTGATTAATAACGGATCGATTGGTTGATTGATTACAAGGGATTTATTGTTCCATTAGAGGCAATGTACGTTCCTTGTGGATGGGAGTCCTGTGGGCTCTGACCTCGGGGTCGGGAGTGGCGGTGGCCCTATTGCAGGGGAGCGCGGGGCCTCTCATCGGAGTGGCCATCTCCGCCTCACTACTGCCACCTGTCGTCAACTGTGTAAGCCATTAGCTTTCATTTTCCATCAACAGAGTTATTTTCCTAGTCTACTATTTTCTATTCTGCGGTTTAATTTACCTTAATATAATATTAATAATAGCTTAATTAACCGGAGGTAAAATTTTTATTTTTTTAACTTTGGTCTTTCTGTACAATTGTCTCAAAGAATATTTATCTCCATTCTTTGTTTACATTCTGCTACAAATCTAATTATTGTTCATGATTCACGTCAGGGGTGGGGAACCTCCGGCCCGTGGACACTTTTGGTCCAGCCGACAAAAGCATATTGTTACTCAAAACTCAATGAAATCCGTGTGTGTGTGTGTGCATGTATGTGTACGATTATATAAATGTAATCATTCACATCAGGGGTGGGGAACCTCCGGCCCGTGGGCACTTTTGGTCCAGCCGACAAAAGCATATTGTTACTCAAAACTCAATGAAATCCGTGTGTGTGTGTGTGTGTGTGTGTGCATGTATGTGTACGATTATATAAACGTATGTTTCTTGTCGGCTCCCCTAAAGCTTGATGACACAACATTCACGGTTTGTCAGCATGTTAGTCCGTAACGTTAATTTTGTAAAAACGATTTTTTTGTATTTGGAATATGATCATCGATTTTCTTTGGATATCACATACATGAGAATGCTCGGCGAGTACTGGCAATTTTAGCACCATGAAGATTTGCTCCCTGAGACGCGCTTCCAAAGTCTCTAGTCGAGAAAATGTGAGGCTCTTGCAGTAACACTGTAAAAAATAATGCATAATTTCATAGATAGTTCATACCTCCTGGGATGCCATAAGCTGTTTGTACTAAACAACTACTGCACCACCGTCAGATATACATCCCACATGGCAGAGCAGACGTGTTGGCTCAGCACAGCATGACACGGGGTATGGTGCTGCTCAATAACATCTCTCTTGATATTTTCAATACAACACAAGAGACATGCAAAAAACGTATTTTAATTCTTGTCATTCCGTATTCTTTTTTTGTGTATACAAATGGATGGAGTCTATTATACAAAATAAAAATAAAGTGTTTTCAAATAAGAGTCTACAATTTTGACTATCGGTAAGTCGAATACATTTTGAGATGAATAAAGCCTTTGGACTCTGAAGTTAAAAACCATCCTCGTGCACGATGACACCTCGCTTGCGTTATGTACCAACAAATATAGAATTATAATTTTTTCAAAAGATTGGTATTCACTTTGTGGCGTCACTATGGATTAACAGTTGAGTAGTTATTCTAATAACTGTAGGTAGGTACCAGGATACCAGGTAAATACAATATAAATATAAATATTTATTAAATACCAGGTACCAGCACATCATAATGGAAGTGAATATTATATCACCAAATAATATTTTGGAAATTATAAATTAATTAAAAATTACTTTGTATTCACCAATTTATTAATATATAATAATACATATCAACATGTTCCAACACAATCGGTTTACAAATAGACAAATTTGTAATTTTAGAAATTAGAAAAAAAAACATTAATATTGAATTGAATATAATTAATAACAACCAAATTAAAAAAAAATAGCTATCTCTTTAAATTATTTTCATATTAATATAAATAATAAAAATAATTTCTAATACAAATGTGTTATTGAATGTTTTATAATAATTTTATAACATTTTTGATTAATTACTCACCTACTTTAATCAATTTTTATTTATGTTTATAATTTGTCTATTCTTACGTTCTAATTTTTACCATTTGTCTATACTTGGCATTATTATGTTTTAGTATTCTATATATTCCTAATGACGAAAGCATCGCACATGTGGTGAATACAAAGTAAATTTTTAATTCATTTATACAAAATTTTATTTTAAAACTAACTTATTCATTATTTTTATAAGTTTATCGAAGGACTTGAACTTTAAATTTACAATAATAATTTATCGCATTTAGTAATTCGTATGTACATCCACCAACAAACAATTCATCTCAATATTTAAAAGCATTAATGCTAAATTGTTTTTTTCTCAAACATTTGATTTAGCATCACCTGCGAGCGCATATCACATTTTGTTTAACCTTGAATACAGTTAATTTAATTTTAGAAGTGTTCCAGTAGAGAACAAATAATATTGACAGTATGGGACCGCCCTATTTGTCGGAACTGTATACTCCAAACGATGTCAATACTAGGCAATCAACTCTTCGATCAGTATCTTCTACAGCCATAGGAACTCTCAATACAAATCTCAATGCAATCCCAATACCAATTTCGGAGAGTGAGCTTTTGGAGAAGCAGGCCCAACAGCTTGGAACAAACTTCTTCACATTTGCAAAAAATCGACAGCTCTACTGAATTTACAGCAAAACTAAAGACTCATCTTTTTAAATTATCGTATCCAGAATAACGACCGCATTGGTCTAATGCTGTTTTCGAGTACTCAGTCCACGGGAATTACTTATGTATCTATTTACCTTCTACCGCTTAGATTACCTTCTTTAATTCAAAAACATTTATTACACTTGTACCTTTGTTTGCTTTAAGTTGTAAGACTCTAGTTTTAAGCCATAGTTGTAAGTCATTTTGCAGTATTGTGGATAAAATGTGCACTTGGTCATAAATATGTATTAGTTTTAAATATGTACTAGGTTTATATATGTGTTAGGTTTATATTCTAGTTATACCTACTTAAGTCTAAATTGTATGTCACCAGCTATAAGCCATAGATATAATTCACTAATTATAAGTCTCAGTAGTTAGTCCGTAGCTGTAAGTCAATATTTATAAATCTTATTTGTAAGCCATTAGTAATAAATTTTAGCTGTAAGGTGTTTGTTATACGTCTAACTGATATGTTATATGAATTATTTGTAAAGCCCCTTGAGGTGATTTTCCCATGAAAACGGAGCTATAGAAGTAATCCAATTATTATTATTAAACCTTTGGAGGCTTGAAAAATAAACCCATTTCTAACAAATCTGCTCATCAAGATGTATTTTTACTTTTAGGGACTATATTGGGCTTTGGCTTGTATCTGGCTGAGGTACGACGGAGTCAAAATCCCCCACATTCAAGGAGAAGAATACTTTGGAAACACCTCTTATGTTCCACTCTATTCTGATTATATTCCGATTGAATTTGCTATTAACGGTAAGTTTAGTATTATAATATAACAGAAGTATGGATGTGTGGATGTGGATGTCTGTGTGTCTGACGGATTAGGGTTAACTAACTAACCACCAAACCGTTTCGCTCCAGGGGTAGGCACACTCCTTGCTTAATTCACATTAATATATCATCTCATACATACTCTTCTGTTATTCTAACTCTTGACATGGTCCGACGAAAGTATTTGGTTCACATGATCATGCCATATCTTTCTCAGGTGTCCTCGGCTTCTTCTTTCATTCGCATTCGCGTCATATATTTTCCTTACACGCCTTTCTTTGTTCATCCGCTCTACGTGCCCAAACAAAAAGTGTCTCTTGCATAATCTTACTCATTACACTTACATCAGCCTTGCATTAATTTTGCCAAAAGATGTGTTCAATTTAAGAATAACAAGCATATTTTGGCTTATTGCCCTGGTTGAATAATAATGCTAGGTAATAGAGTATTCAGATACATTTTTCATGAGTTTGAATAAATCATTTTTAATGAAAAGTTTTTGTACATTGAATTGAACTGTGACTCTTTTTGACAAACCTTGGAACCACTTAAGAAAGATTGTTGATTTATCAAAAAAAGATAAACATATCTCAGATGTTCAATAGTATTCTTACACATTTCTACGATGACGCATCTTTAAATAAGGTCCGTTATTCTAATTTGTTTTTAATCAAATCATCATATACGTGTCTAACTTCTACAAAGCTAAATTATGCCAACGACCTTGGGACTTGCAATTAATATTTGGTGCCATGATGTATCTTGAAGTATTTGTTTTTAATCAAATCATCATATACGTGTCTAACTTCTACAAAGCTAAATTATGCCAACGACCTTGGGACTTGCAATTAATATTTGGTGCCATGATGTATCTTGAAGTATTTGTTTTTAATCAAATCATCATATACGTGTCTAACTTCTACAATTATGCAAAGACTTCAAATAATATTTGGTGCCATGATGTATCTTGAAGTATTTGTTTTTAATCAAATCATCATATACATGTCTAACTTCTGCTAAATTATGCCAACGACCTTGGGAAATTAATATTGGTGCCATGATGTATTCAGTAAATCAAATCATCATACATGTCTAACTTCTACAAAGCTAAATTATTCCAACGACCTTGGGACTTGCAATTAATATTTGGTGCCATGATGTATCTTGAAGTATTTGTTTTTAATCAAATCATCATATACATGTCTAACTTCTACAAAGCTAAATTATGCCAACGACCTTGGGACTTGCAATTAATATTTGGTGCCATGATGTATCTTGAAGTATTTGTTTTTAATCAAATCATCATATACATGTCTAACTTCTACAAAGCTAAATTATGCCAACGACCTTGGGACTTGCAATTAATATTTGGTGCCATGATGTATCTTGAAGTATTTGTTTTTAATCAAATCATCATATACATGTCTAACTTCTACAAAGCTAAATTATGCCAACGACCGGGACTTGAATAATATTTGGTGCCATGATGTATCTTGAAGTATTTGTTTTTAATCAAATCATCATATATGGGTCTAACTTCTAAGCTAAATTATGCCAACGACCTTGGGACTTGCATTAATATTTGGTGCCATGATGTATCTTGAAGTATTTGTTTTTAATCAAATCATCATATACATGTCTAACTTCTACAAAGCTAAATTATGCCAACGACCTTGGGACTTGCAATTAATATTTGGTGCCATGATGTATCTTGAAGTATTTGTTTTTAATCAAATCATCATATACATGTCTAACTTCTACAAAGCTAAATTATGCCAACGACCTTGGGACTTGCAATTAATATTTGGTGCCATGATGTATCTTGAAGTATTTGTTTTTAATCAAATCATCATATACGTGTCTAACTTCTACAAAGCTAAATTATGCCAACGACCTTGGGACTTGCAATTAATATTTGGTGCCATGATGTATCTTGAAGTATTTGTTTTCAAAGGTTCACATATTGTAACAGTCTAACTGAATAATAATAATAACAATCTGGACGTTTTGTACCTACACCTATACCCTGGGAGTCGTTTGAACTGGGGTATGAGCTCATGAACTAGTAGTCGGCTCTTAAATGAGCCGTAGTTCAATTGAGTTGTACGACGATATTGAGCTGGTACCGTGACTCCCACTCGTAACAAAATGAGTCATGACCCATCGCTATCTCACATAGTAAAATGAATCTCATCCTGTGGATTAGTAACGGCATTGTCAAATCTATTCATAAAGTTCCATTCTAGCACTCCTAACTTATGTCACATTGTGTATTATAACCTATCAATCTTCAATAAAATTCTCCAGGAATCGTAAGTGCCTGCCTGACGGTGATCAATGTGATCTGCATCTTCATAACGGCCATCATGGTACTGAAGATCAAGGAGGTGGCGGCCCCCTACACTTCCAGCCCTGAGCTGCGCAGGTTCTGGCAGCAGGACCTGCGCATGGCCCGCGAGGAGAACCGCGCCAGCAGCATGCGGAGTGCAGAGGAGGCGGAGAGAAAACAGTATGATTGTACTTTCATCAAATGATAGCCCTTAATATTCCCCCCAAACAGTGATCCTAACTCAATCGGTCTTTAAAGATGGTCCTGTTTATGGCCTAAAATTGTTGTGAAATGTTTCTGTATAATAAAGGTAAACAATGAAACCCTTTGAACTGCACATGTTTAAAACTTTTACCATTTTAGATATCATAGCCATTGATCTAAGCAAATATTAGCTTATATTTACAACAGTGCTTACAACTACCCGTTCGTCAAGACTCAATTGATTGCATGTTAGAAAATATTCCTTTAATAATGAATTTATTATATACGGAAGCTAATGCAGTTGTCGTACGGAATGCATTGCGGCACACGGCTCACGGCTGATCGAGTGTTAAAAAAACAAAGAAACAGAGAAATGATTTAAATATAGCCTTTTTTCTTTGGTTATTCGGTTTTACACAAGCAAGTAATGCACCTCTTTTGCATTATTGGTCACAGAGTTTTAAAGTGTTTACTATAGGTTACTTCTTGTTTTTAAGATATATGGAAGACATAGCAACAGATGAACTGAGTGACAAGTTGCATGAAGCGGTGAGAGAGGCCATTGACGACGATACCTTTCGAAAGGTGCAGAGGGTCAGCTACCAAACTCATGGACCGGAAAATGTAAGACGATAGTATCCTATCTAAAGTACCTACCTAAAATAATTTACAGAAAAAATATATTTTTCATAGTCTGCGACATGCTAAATAACTATAAATTTTTGTAAATCGAAATAAATAATAATGAAATTTTTTTATAAATTTCATCTAAACGCCGAGTCAAATTTTGATGCTTTTAATCTGGAGTGACCTGCCAGCGCCAGGTAAGTATGTTTCTGTATCTGTTTGCACATAATAAGATAAGTCTCCTATCTATGCTGTTCATATTCATCATATTGAATCTGTACAACATCGCTTCTTACGTGGAATTGCATGGAGATTAAGGCGAGAAAGAGGCGATTACTCCTATGTTGAAATTGAACAAACCATAAACATTTCTACATTAGAAAAGCGTAGAAAAAACTAAAGTCTTATTTGCATTTTTAAAATAATTAATTGTATTATTGACTCACCTTCTTTGCTGCAACTCATTCAGTCCAACATTCCTTGCCGTAGACTCAGAAAAAATGAATTGCTTTTCCTTAATAAACACTTCTAATTATGGGTACCATTCTCCGCCTTCAAGAATGTTGAGATTTGTTCACTCAAACCTGGAAATTTTTGGTACCAGCGTGAATGATTTTTGTAGGGTTTAATGTTTATGTGTTGAGACGGCAATTTAATGCGGTGTAGTGTAGTGAAGTTTACATACTTACCCACCGTCTTACGTCAATGTTGTCGCGAGGGTATCTTAAGAAAAGAAGGATCTCCATTTGATAATTTTATTAAACCACGCGTACAACTTTAGTTATTTGGAAGGTTAAAAATCGAGCAATGTGAAGCTATGTAAATGCAATAGACGCTGCTCGAACGATGTGTCCGACTCGAGGTAAGGCAAGGAAGCGAATAATCAGGACGCTCCGAGAACCACGGAACTTAGCCCATCGTTCGCCTTTCACGCAGTGTTACCATTTGTGCGAGAAGGAATATTATTCCAATAAATTTAAGGCTGGTACTTGCTTGCATATTACAAGGGCTTCACGAAATTAGAAATCAAAGGTTATCATTTAGAATGTCTAAAATTATGGACTACTAAAACTATGTTCAGGCTAGGACTTGGATGTTCTCTTTGTCCTCTTTTCATCATTGCTTCATTCTTGTAATATGTATGTCCTGTTCTTTTTCTGTAGCTCTTGTTCATTTCATTTCGTGTTATGTATTTTGTGTAATTGGACGTTGGACCGTAAATAAAAAAACAAAAACAAAAAAATATTTCCTTGCATGTAATATTTGTAGAGCGCCCTTGAGGTGATTTTTCACATAAACGGCGCTATACAAATCGTTCAATTATTATTATTATTATCCTCAAACAAGATCTTTCTAGACCGAACACTCGCTCAGCATTATTTCAATAATCTTTATTATTTAACTCCACACTGGAGGCTCTGAGGAAAACCTCATGCCATATTTCGGGATGCTGTGTAGAGTCTTTTTTAGGAAAAAAAGGTCTGAACATTGTTTCTAGGTATACACTACGCTTTTATCTTGCACATCCGAGCACACATTTGGTGAGCGAGCTTTCAGCGTGTCAGGCCCCAAAGCCTGGAATAAACTGCCTTACGATCTAAGATTGATTAAAGACTCGACAGAATTCAGAGCAAAACTCATCTCTTCGGAGAGTCATACCCATGAATGGTTTAGTTCACCTAATAAAAAAATAATTGAAATATTTGTAAATGTAAATAATTATTATCAAAAATTTCAAATAAAATCATTTTAAAAATATGCACTTACTCTTCTTTTGCCAATTACCTTCTAATGTATATAATATCAATGACAAATAGGATTTAAACAGTAACTTCAATGTCATGCAATGTGCAGTGTTTTCTAATATGTGTCCTGAGCGTGCAAAGTCATACCATCTCAGCCCAAAACATTGTAATTTAACGTTTTAATTTGGAGTGCCCTCCCTACCAGGTAAGTATGTTTTTTGTACATATTGATTATAAGATAAACCCTAGCAAGTAGTATTTGTACAGCGCCCTTGAGGTGATTTTTCACAAAAACGGCGCTATACAAATTTAAAGTTTTAATCTGGAGTGCCCTCCCTACCAGGTAAGTATGTTTTTTGTACATGTTGATTATAAGATAAACCCTAGCAAGTAGTATTTGTACAGCGCCCTTGAGGTGATTTTTCACAAAAACGGCGCTATACAAATTTAAAGTTTTAATCTGGAGTGCCCTCCCTACCAGGTAAGTATGTTTTTTGTACATGTTGATTATAAGATAAACCCTAGCAAGTAGTATTTGTACAGCGCCCTTGAGGTGATTTTTCACAAAAACGGCGCTATACAAATTTAAAGTTTTAATCTGGAGTGCCCTCCCTACCAGGTAAGTATGTTTTTTGTACATGTTGATTATAAGATAAACCCTAGCAAGTAGTATTTGTACAGCGCCCTTGAGGTGATTTTTCACAAAAACGGCGCTATACAAATTTAAAGTTTTAATCTGGAGTGCCCTCCCTACCAGGTAAGTATGTTTTTTGTACATGTTGATTATAAGATAAACCCTAGCAAGTAGTATTTGTACAGCGCCCTTGAGGTGATTTTTTACAAAAACGGCAAAAGGGGAAAGTACTTCCCCCTTCTAGTACCTACCTTCTCCAGCCAGAATCTCTCAACCCATCGCCTTACACTGCAGTGGGAGGGATGTATTCATACGACCATCACTCCTGGACATACTGGCCTCCAGATTCCTAAAAATTTTTCCTTCCCAGATCTTCTCCTTCCTTTCCTCAAAAAGACCCTCCACACAGCATCCCCAAAGATATGAAATTATTTTCCTATGGGCCTCCTGTATGGAGGAAGAAAAAAGAAATAACTCGATGATTTTAATAAAATCTTGAAATGATAACTTCTCAGGTTGCACGCCAGTTTCTCAATCCCACGGTTCACCATCCCCCACTCAGCCGATCTGCATCCTTCAAGACTTGCAACACTCAGCGGCAGAGCACCGCCTCAGCTGACCTGGCCGCCCTCGACAAACTGGTGAGTGCGCTTCTCGGCTCGCAGCCCCGAGAGTCTCCCATCCTTAGCCGCCTGAACATGCATCAGTCCAAGTCCTTCAAGTCCAAGCGGTCGTCCACAGCGTCCAACGCCAGCTCCATAGGACTCGCCACCATCATGGAGGCGGGGAATTGCGACGACAACAACAGGGAGTCGCAAACCACGGAGAGGTCCACGTCTTGGTCGGAGAAGGTGTTCAACCACCCGGTGGTCAGTAACGCCCTGGGGCACTTGAAACCGGACTCCAAGATGAATATTCAAGTGCACGATCCGTTGATTAACCCGGAGTCCGGGATGGATATGGAATATGAAGATGCAAGGGATGTTCAGAAGTAGTTATCAATGTTAAATTTTACTTGTGTGTTTACGTCGTATTATTTCACTTGGAAAATAATATTTTATAATAACTGTTGGTTATATATTCCTATTCACCCGTTGCACTTATCAGATTGTATTAATTTCTTATAAATATATGCATTAAATGTCTTATTTTTATAATGTCAATGTATATAATTATATAATTATAAAATTGTCATTGTTTATTTGTTTTAAGTAATATTTTATTTACAAACATTTTAGCAAAATACTAATAGGTATTTGAATAATAATAATTAATACTTCTTCAATATAAAACATATGAATTTAATACTACTAACTGTAAAGCAGAAGTAAACAAACAAAAAAATTATTGCATCCAAATACTCAAAGTTATCAAAAAAATTATTGCATTGATCAGCATCTAAATACTCAAAATTATCAAAAAAACTCAATTACACTGATTTTATGATAGTATTATTTAATATGAAATTTACTTTTTTAAAATTGATAATTTAATTTAAAATTGATAATAGCTAGTCCCTTAAAAAAACCTGAATATATTTATGATTTTACTTGGATATAGCAATAATTTTTATTCTCTTGTGTTTTAAACTGAATAACATATTTTTCAAATGAAGCTGAATAAAGTAAGGCGACCACAAGCCACAGAGCACGAAGTTCCAGAAGCAAGAAGATCTAAGTGGGCGAATAGGGTGACTTAATGTAAATGTGAAAGAAACAAAGAAAGATAAAGATAGTCAGAATGACAGTTAATGAGAGGTCTCTTGCATTTGTTTTTTCAAAACATTGCGCAAAAACCACAAAACATTAGGGCGTGGCCATATACATTTGTCTATGCACACAAAATGTTTTTGCTTCCCGTGGCCGATGGAAAACATTCTTTGTGTAAGGTCTCAAAAAAACATCAGCAGGAGACCGGCCTTAAGGATAGCAATAATAGTTAATGAAAACATTGGAAATTCCTTTACCTACTGTTACGTAACAAATGGAAGATCCTAGAATAGTTCTAGCTTCTCGGTTACAATAGCCCGGCATCCAATAACACGACAGCCCGCCGACGGCTACGATAATCAACCAATCTGGTGAGTTCCCACCACCCAGCGTGGTTAATCAACCAATGAGGGCTGGCGGGACAGATAATTACTGGCCGCATGGAACGGCGTAGCTCGCGAAGCGACTCTGCCGTCCGTCAGCACTCTCTTCCCGACCTCCGAGCTATCACCTGCGTGCTCCGTTAGAGCTCGCAGCCCGGTTCATTTATAGCATCATTCGAGTCCTTAATTGGAAACATCAATTGCATGAGGGCTTGAGGCCCCTAGCAGATAGTTCCCATACTACCTTTTAAAACACCTAAAATGGTGTCCTTTTAACTGTTAACCTCAGTGTGAGGATATTCAACGCCTGTGCTCATTGCCAACGCCTGACCACGCAGTCAACCCCTCGGCCATGGCGTCGCCGAACCATCATGCTCATTAGAATAGAATGTCTTCCCTTCAATTATAAGGCCGCGGCCGACTCATATGACCTTGAGAGAGAGGAAATCTCCGTGCTGTACCGATACTGAGCTAATGTCCTGACGACGCCGGAACCCGCCTAGAATACGATCTCCGGGTGAGTCACACTGTTATTCTTACACCGCCTCTCATTTGCCCGCCTAACGTGGCGCTCGTTCCCCTTGTTCCCCTACTTCCCCGCCCTAACTCTGGACGCATGAGTGTGGTGTTCTTTCCATTTGTAATATTGGCTTCCATCGTAGGGCTTTCCTCCTTCCCGACCTCCTTCTCTTTCCCCCCAATTCCCACTCCTAATACTGCTGCTATTCCATCTGTAACACTACGTATAATAATATTTCATAGATACCAACCCATTTGAGACAAGCACGTTTCTATGTTGCTTTGACACATCGCTCACAGATGGCCAATGAACAAAATGTATGATTACAACGTTGTTAAAAATTTCCTAGATTTCTTACCTTTTTCCGAAAAAAACTCCCTTTCTCTCTTTAAAATCCTCCAGATCCTTCCCATATATAGCATTGCTGGCAGGGGCCAAGTGTAGAGGAATACATACCGCCATTACTGGCCTATTATTCTTTGATGTGCGGACGAAAACTGACACCGAGGCCATTTCAGACCATTGTATGGCGTCGTAAGTCATCCGATCTGATGCCACTATGCCTTCCACACGATGGCCTATCGTGCAGAGGAGCCAAAGTGCACTCTTGATCCCCTATGGGAAACATTTCTGTGGTGCTGCAATAACTCGGGGGCCGGTGGAGTTAGAGAAAGGTTATGAGCTATGCTGAGGTAAGCGAGATGTGTAGGTTTTCTCTTGATATGTGTAGGTACTGTGAAAGTTTAATGATATATATTTTTTAAATTCGGTTTTCTTTCGTTGTGAATAAGTAGTTTTACATGGATACAAATGTATGTTAAACATTTATTCATCTAAATATGTATTTTTTTAATAAAACCACATTTTATTAAAAATGAGCTTATATTTTTAAAGAAGCCAAAATGATGAACATAATTATGTGACATCTAATCAATTAGCATCAACATTTTAAAGTTTCATACAGTTCATTTATAATTCTATGGCAAACAACAAACAACACTCCATTAACCAAAGAGATACGTTCATCAGAACTGTATTTATACATTGGAACATTATTATTTGTAATCAAAATATAAAAATTAAATAATTTATTTATTTAACGAAGACCGCACTTTTGAATAAAGTCAGATATCAGATAATGTTTATTTTTTATCAAATCAACACAGGTTTATCTTTGATTAGATCAAGAAGTCACTTGTTAGAAGTGAATCAACAGAATACTATCGCTAGCTTATTATTTGAATAATTCAAGTAATGCCTATCAGTGCAGAAGATTTCACTTAATGGATTATTATATAGGTAGTTCAGTTAATACACGACACGGTGTTACAAATATTTACAGTGTAGGTAATGTAGATTTTGGAATAATAATTAATATTCCAAACTAACCAATGAAAAATCCTAAAACATAAACATTTATAATGTGGATAAATACGAGTATGTAATTAATTACGGGTTTTGAAAAGGTATCGGATGGTTTAAATCTTGCTTCAAACTTACCAGTAAATATGATTTGTAACATTATGCGACTACAAACACTATTTTTGCAGAAGCCGGGCTTCAAAAGGGCATATTCAAGACTGTTTAATTGATTAAAAAATATCTATATTCTTCTAGAACTTGACTTTAAAATGATCTACTTTACAAAGCGGAGTTTCAAATTGACTCAACTCAGTTTTACGAAACTGGTGTCAATTTCTTATCAACATAAGTTCCGCATCACTCTTTCCAAACACTCTGCTTTTAACAAAAATATAGTTACTGCATTTCGGGCATTTAGGTGCATTATTCAAAATAGGGTGTATGTGTGTGCTTATACTTAGAGAAAAAACTTAATTTATGAACTCCTGCAGTTCCTAGGGAGGACAAAGACTCACATGCAACATTATTATATGAAAATAGTTAGTAACACAAGCGTTACTAGTACAAATATTTCCTAATGACTTCCAAAAGAAAATACCAAAGACATATTTAGGAAATAATGACTATAGTTCAAAAACACCGATCTACAGTTAAGAGTATAAACAAATTCATTTCTTTCTCTTCCTAATAATTATTATTACAGGTTGAATCTATTGCTTTTCTATTGCTCACCAAGAGACGTGTTTACGTTTATGTTACGTTACAACATCTAATTCTTTCTGAGCGCTGTCATATTTAAGAAGATTATTATCACAATGTTAATCCCTCGACGTCATCAGTCATCGAGACCATTTTGATTGGTTTCTTTGTTGATAATCAATAAGCTTCCGTCTTCCTCTTCTTCTCGTGTTTTGAAATTCTCCGGCGCGGAACTCAAAATTAAATTTTCATCTTCTAAAATTGGCAGAGAAAACAAAGAAAATAAAAAGGACAGCTGATTCTAAATAATCTTTTGCTTCCGCTGAACATTATTAAATTGTTAATTATTAACATTTTTAAATTATTCAGTGTCCGATCTTTGCGCAGCCGAGAAGCTTTCTTCTTTGGATTTCAAATTTCCTGATCGTCAATCAATATAGAAGATGCCTGATGTCACTTTTTAAAATAATTTTTTTGTTGTTACTTTGACGTGAGGGTTTTATTTAATTTAGAACTTCTGAAATATGAGAAAGCTCAACAGTGAAATCAATGGAACTAAAGAGACGGTACATGCAGTTACAGTTAGTAGGTATTAGGTATACATTCGTCAATTCCTTTATGCAAAAAAATATAGTACTTTTATATCCTTTTAACACTTCCACAAGCAAAGGATGTCATAATTACTGAACTATGTTTTTCAGGTTATCATAACTTTTCAGTAAATTAATTACAAAAATTATTTTTTCCACTTTTAGACTGAACACGAGAACATTCTAAGGATGAGACTTCAGACTGAAGATTAAAAGAGCTTTTTGTGTCTGCGTGTCTACACTGGGAAATATTACGATAGTGGAGACTAATATTTTATATTTTCCCACACACATCGGAAATTCCTTACAATAATAGAGGTTAACTACTTCTCTACGAATAAGCTTTTGTTTCTCCGAAACCTGTTACTAAATAATACACATACGACAGACATGTCTTTAGGGATTTGAGTGTGATAAACAAAACAGCCAGGCTGCTAAAGATATGTCTTTAGGGATTTGAGTGTGACAAACAAAACAACCAGGCTGCTACAGACATATCTTTAGGGATTTGAGTGTGACAAACAAAACAGCCAGGCTGCTAAAGATATGTCTTTAGGGATTTGAGTGTGACAAACGAAACAACCAGGCTGCTAAAGATATGTCTTTAGGGATTTGAGTGTGACAAACGAAACAACCAGGCTGCTACAGAAAAGCCTGTTTCCTACATTCTCAGCAGAACATTCTAGTGGGCTAATTGCAGTAATAGCTGGATTCGAAGAACAGTGCCTTGTAAGATTTGAAATATTTAAATAGCTTTGAGGAAAGTTGACACGACAGTATTAAGTTATAATATTAAGACATTTACTTAGAATGTAGAAGATCAGTCTCAGATAACAGGCCATTAAAATTTGTTTAATTCAAATGCAATAATCGAATTGCTCGAAGTTTGGGTTCTTAGATAGTTAACATTATAATATTTTCTAAAAGTAGTTAAAGTAAGAAGACACTATGACTGACATTTAGTTATTGCGAAGGAATAGTATCCGTATTTACAGTTTCTTTATTTAGAGAACCAACGCACCACCGAATCCATAGACATTGGTAGCACCGTTTCCAATACATTATAGAATAGATCACCAGGCACAGCTTTTCATTCAAAAGAGAAAATCTCTTTATTTATCAACAATCTTTCGACAATAACCCGTAGTATAACCCTTGATTTGTTTTTTAATAAATTGTGAATGCAATTAGAACAAATATCCGAAAACCCGACAAAGTTAACAATATTAATATTTCACTCATTTGTTTTTACCAAGAAGGCCTCGGCAATTTTTAAGTTTACGTTTCTTTTAATATTTTCACCTCGCGCCGATGAATCGACTAAAAGTTGAATGATAATAAATAAAAATCCAAATCGTAAAGAAACGGATAGCTTACCTTAAAAACTTGATAGGTGGACCCGTTTACGTATTCTCAAATATATATTTGAAATGTTTAATTAGGTAGGAGAAAATTTGCGCTGAAGCAAAATTTTTTCCAATTAACAAACATTAGAAAAGTTCGCTTAAGAATAACTTTTTATTAATTAAAGTTAGTGAGTTTTAGTTAAAATAGATAATGACATTTTTTGTCGATAAATGAACACGAGCAACCTATTTTTATTGTTACGGCATTTTTAAGAAAACTCCTAATTTAAGTGCACAGTAATTGACTAAAATTTACGGACAAGCAATTTTTTTTTCAAAACTTGATTGAATGAAGCATTAAATTAGTAATATTAGAATGACCTTAACTTTTTGAAGAAAGTTTCTAGAATTAATTCATTTTTACAATTTCAATAGTTTACTTTTCGAATCTTCATAATTACACGACCACAGGCTGTGGTTGTGGAATGTAATAACCTTAAAATTGAATGTTATTCACACAGATGTGCACAACCCCTACAATCGTCCTCAGTCGCTTTAATATGTAATATGTACAATAAATATTTGCATACTTCTTATTATTACTATTCGATTTTTATTCATAATTTTTTTAAAATAGTTACCATACATAAAGCATTATGTACATATTTCAGATCTCGCACGAAGGAGAAAGGTGCACAGAATTGCTTATTGCGATGAAAATACGAATTTATTTTAGTTAAGTTTTTGTTTGTAGCTATTAATTTGATAGGTAATAAGTGCCACAGTATTTTACTGGTTGCCGGAACGCCACCACTGCGGTGCCTGCTCTACCACCCTGGGAAGATGTTTCTCTCGCACCGCGCAGTTGTCATTGGTTGTATAGTGACTTCGCCACGATGACGCCTCGCTTGCGTTATGTACCAACAAATATGGAAATATACTTTCTACAAAAGATTGGTATTCACTTTGTGGTATCATTATTAATAAATTAATTTTAAAATTTACTTTGTATTCACCACTTTATTAATATACACAGATATCTACATGTTTCGAAAGCGATGCTTTCCTCATCAGGAATATATAGAATACTAAAACATAATAATGCCAAGTATAGACAAATGTTACAAATTAGAACGCAATAATGTAAGAATAGACAAATTATAATCATAAATAAAAATTGATTAAAGTAGGTGAGTAATTAATCAAAAATGTTAATAATAAACAAAGTAAATTTTTGAATTAATTTATAAATATAGAATTTTTCATTAGCTGGTTGCAATGCAATGTTGTTAATTAAGCTCCGATACTTATTTAATCATGCTATACTAGTATAATGCAAACAATACATCTGTGCTGTGAATATATGAAGGTTGTGATGAGTTGCTAGGACTGCCTCGCATTAGATTAAGCTTGAACGGCATGACAGATTGTAATGCCAGCATCTGAAAGGTATTAAGTCAATGTTCAATCGGAGATATCGTTAGGTCCCGCCATGCCGAGGCTGCCTCTCCAGGTGCCCTCTGTGGCGGTGTGCAGCAGTTCACTGCTTTTCTTCTGGCGCGTTATCTTCTGCCTGGGCGGGGCGGGCGCGGTCGTGGCGGGGGCAGGCTGTAGACGGCCGATGCTCTGCGACTTCCTGATGACGGGGCGGGGAGCACGGCTCTGCTGCAGCAGCGGAGAGGTGACGCTGGACGACTCGTCGCCTTCCTCATCCGAGTTGCCCGCGCCTGTAAAGCGCTCGCGCTGCTTCAGACTCTGCTCCAACCGACGGAGGAATCTAAATTATAAAAAGTTATGGTTTATTACTTAGCAAGAAGACCCTGGGATGATGCAGATCTCACTACACTGCATCCGGAGGAAGAAGACTCAACATGATACGTCTTGTATAGGGCTGGCAGATTCAATAGCGACCAACTGCTAACCCTGTACAAATTTCAAGTACGTCTAAAAGCTGAATTTGAAAGCCACCTCTGGGCTGGAAGTCCCAAATACTCAATAAACCTGCTTGATTTTGTGGAAAGGGGGGCGGTTCATCTGATTGACAATCCGTTGTTAACAGACCGATGCACAGACGCAATTTAGGTATGTTGAGAATATTCTACAAATATTTCAATAGAGCCTGTTTTTATTTAAGGAATGAGCTACCGGCATCTATCTTTCCTTCTACATTTAATCCGGGCCTCTTCAATGCCCTCATTAACTATTCACTTTGTATAGCCGCCTCCTTGACCCGCCTCACAACGTTGCCCAATCAGGTGGCGATATAGTTCCTCTTTCTATTCACTGTACAGACAGGGACACTCTTGTGAGGTTCACATATAATGGTGGGACTAATACACTCCCATTTGGAGAAAATCATTGGGTATATTAGAGAATATTACTTCTGGGGCCTGATTCCGGTTGTTTTTAAGGATAATACATTGTCCTTATTCGTAGGGTTAAAGACATTTTGCTTAACTGTAATTCCGATTAGTTGTCAAAAAAATTATAGGTGCATCACACATGTAGTTTATTATTACTTACTTTACAGGTGTATAGTTTATTATAAATTTTACATATCGTTTTATCTGACATTTCGGGCTTCTGTACCAGAAGAGAAAGATCACAATTTTGTTAATTCTGTTCATTAATAGCATTATTATTCGACAAATGACTCACTAATAATGTGTAAAGTCAATACTTACATGATATTGTCTTTTAATTTAGTTAAACCTAAGCAAATATCGATATTTTTAAAGAATGTCGTTCGCTGAATTATAGGCGTCATTCGAGAGAACCAGAACCGCAAGAAGTATGTCTAAGGAAAAGGATAAAGAATTTTCCTAAAAAGAACCAGAATAGGGCTCCTGGCCCCCTAGCATAAAATATCGATAAAAGTTTTATCCATATTTATTTATTTCATAATATTTTACAAAAAATGTAACCTTACTGGGCTACCCCATTCTAAGCTCTCATTATACATGGTTTTATGTATGGATTATAAATTAGGTCAAGTTTTTGTAAGTTTGTTAATTTGTTATGTAATTTTTGTAATTATGTTAAAATATTACTAGAGAAACAACATAATGAAATAAATTAATAAAAAATCTGAAATTTAGGAAAAAACGTACCGTGGCCGTTAAACTTGTTCGGTGGCAACATCATATCTATATTTTTCCTTCCCGGGTCCATAATCCATCTCTTTATACTTTTTTTTAAGTCAGTTAATTTTGTAATGGTTTTTATTGCTAGAGGGAGGATGTTCAATACTTTTATAGAGAAATATTGCAAATTTCTTTATCCAAAGTCGTTTTAGTTGTAGGTTGGTGGAATGTTAGTTGTAATGAGGATCTTGCGAATTGACCCGAGTTTGTATGTACAAAGTTATCCTGATTTTTGGATGCGTTAATTAAAATATCTTTTGAATATAGTTGTTTCAGAGCCATTAAATACAGGGCATTAAAAACGTAGTCTGTAGGAGTTCTGATGGGGACTCTAAGATTAATTTTCAAAATTACCTTTTGAGCTATTATAATATCATTAACTTGTCATCGTTCCGGAGCAGAACTGTTGGTTCGTTGGTGATCGGAGGTCTTACTCGGGAACGAGGACAAGTTATCAACAATATCAATAATTTTTTTATCGATGTTCTGTGCCAGTTAAGTCTGGTCACTTAAGAATCTCGGTGATTTTGACCTACAGCGCACAATACTTCAAGAGGTTTAACTTTTCAGAACAGATGCGAGGCGGATAACGACAATATAACGTTTTGTAAAAAGAAAATATATTTATTTTCCCGGGTGGCGGGCAATAAAATTAAAGGTCTATTCACATCTACCAGCACCGCGCAGTGCAGAACCGTAGAGTACAGACATGACAACATTAGCTTCTTACATTAACTATGAATACATTCATATAACAGCATACGTAAGCGTAACGTATCCGCGCATGTACGGGCCAGGACCGGCCGAGATTGTCGGCTAGAATGTTTTGATTGTGCTGGCGGCTACTTGTGACGTCACCGTTAGCACCGCCATCTTGGTGTCACAGTCAGTTGGCGTCAGTAAATGCAGATATTGCTTATACCAAGAAAATGGACACCGAAAAATTGATTGAATTGGTCAGGGAATATAGGTTATAAAATAATAGTAAATACGGAAATAAGATTATAACATCCTCAAACATGTTGTGGGGAACGTTAATGCTCAGTAATTGACAGTTCAGTTGACAGCCATATTCGCGTCTGTGCTGTTGCTGTACTGCACTGTTCTACACTTCGCAGTGCTGGTAGACGCGAGTACTGCTGTCAACTGAGCGTTAGTGACTGTCACAAAATGTTTGAGGATTTTATAATCCTATTCCCATATTTACTATTATTTTAAAACCTAAATTTTCTAACAAATTCAATCCATTTATCATTATCCGTCTTCCCGGTTTTAGCAATATCTGCGTCTAATGATGCTAACTGACGAAGATGGCGATGCTAATGGTATATGTTCAGACTAGCTGCACAGGCGCAGACGTCACAATTACCTCAAAATATTTTCACGAAATAACTGTCACAATAATAAAAACTAAAATACTTGCAGAATTGAATAATAGCATCATTAAATTTTATTTACATGAAATATTTAAAAAAAATTAAATGGAGTTCTACGAATTAAACACAAAATAATTAATAAATTAAAAAAAAACATGTTTCTGAGGTCCGTTCTACAATTAGAAAATTGCCACCATACTCCCAAGTCTTGTAAAAGAAGCGTTGCAATTTTTCAACAAAGAAATTGAATGCTAGTGGGGAAGATCAAAAGAAAGAATTAGGAGAAAAGAATTCACCTAATTTGATGTCCTATGGTTCTCATCCGACTGATCTTCCTTACTGGCTTCTGCGCTTCCTCCGGCACGGGACTCTTCGGCAGCATCCGGGCGGATACGTCCTTCAATATACAATACAACAAACACTTTTATTATTTTATTTACTACGCTGTCCTCCACTTCACCAATAACAAAAGGATATAAATATTACTCG
This sequence comes from Halesus radiatus, assembly GCA_022606495.2. Classification (NCBI taxonomy): domain Eukaryota; kingdom Metazoa; phylum Arthropoda; class Insecta; order Trichoptera; family Limnephilidae; genus Halesus; species Halesus radiatus. The sequence continues at coordinate 12,884 of JAHDVE020005301.1, read as the reverse complement.
ATTCATTTAGTTATTTAAAACGACTTAATGTCTTACAAATATTAAATTATTATAAAATATGGACTTAAATTACGAAAAATATTTTTATTTAAATCACCAATCAAAAAGTACAAACAATAATCAGAAATTGAATTCAGTGTCATTGTGTGACATGCCTCTCATTAGTTTGTGCTTAGCTGCATTATGATGTTATGAAACATTGTCGGGAATATAATATCTAGCAATAATACAATACTAGTGGCACACAACAAGTGAGAACCTGTAGACGAATAATATATTAACTATATACTGGAAGATTTCTATTCGAGCTAATCCGTAAAAATTACTGATTTGGAAATAATTTCATTAAATATGGCATAATCCTTAATATTTCCAAGAATATTGTATTTCCAGACAACGTTAGGTAAACCTTCTACCTACAAACTCTACTTAGAGGGCGATCTATATAACCTACAAACTTATTTTACAAGTACAAAAATTAATTTCTAAAAAAATAATCAAAATGGTATTTGCATTCTGAAATAAGAATAATAATACGAAAAACTTTTAATATGGATTAACCCAACTAACTACAAAAGCAGAGAGGGAGCTGGAACATAATGTAATTCATCAGTTTATCAATCAAAGAAAACACCTTTAATTGTTTACACTTTTCATGCTCTTATTAGAACAGTAAACGTTAATAATATTACATAATTTACACACCACACAGAACACAGAACACTTGGGACTTCCGGTAGCTGTTACGATTCCATTTGCTCAAACTTCCTCTTTAAGCGATGGAAATGAATTCAGGTACAAAGACTACTTCAATAATTTTACTTCCAATATTTAAAAAGCAGAATGACTTTATAAAACGGAATATTCACTTTTCAGTGTTGTCCATTGTCCTGAACACAGATACCATGCCCCTTTTGTAGTGAAACCTAAATATTATTAACTCATTAAAGTAAGATTTAATCAATTTGGTACATCGATGAACATGATTTGATTTACAGAAGATGTGCTTCAGTCTAAAACTAAATCAAGAAACATTTGCTACTATTTATGAATATAATGAATGTATCAATAACAATGTAAAGGAAGAAGTCTGCAGTATGATAAGGTTTCAAAATTTGACAAACAAAGAACTATGTGGCATCTATGCTCTAGTTTGTACAACATTGATCACATTCTATATTATTTAATTGGTTTTTGTAAAATGATAATAATCGGACAAAATTATATTTAAAAAACAACCGATTTTATCTAATAGATAAATTAATATCAGTACCAAAGTCCCGTTTATGGATGTCCTTAGTTAAAAATGGTTAAGAATGAAAATGTATTTTACCTCGCCGGTTTCTTCTCCAGAGGCTTCTGCCATCCATTCTTGTTTGGGCCAAGGCCCCGCTGATCCTTCGCCAGCTTGCGGTGACTTGGTTTCGGGAGACAAGCGAATAGTCACTTCTCGAGCTGAGTTAATGCTCTCGGATGAAGAGGACGAGCTCACTGGCTGCTGGGACCTTGACCTCCTCTTGGGACTTAGCTTCCGAGGAGTGGGTGTGCGGAAGTAAACATCCTTTCCAGGAACGTCTAACAGATTCTGCATGGAGTGAGGTAACTGCGCTTTAGTAGGACTGGGGGTCTTGCTTCCCGTGTTGTTCCGGGCGATTTTCCTTTCTCGCCGGCGTCCATTGGATTTCCTGTGAGGCTGAGCCGTGAGCACCATATTGATCTTGTTACTGCTACCACTGCTATTTTGGTGAACACAATCTGAACTAGGAAAATCGTATAGGCCATCGGAATCAGTAAACGGCAACTGATCCTTATGGCGACCATAGAAGTGAGGAGAGAATCGTCCTACACCCGTAGTTCTATCGCTAAGCGGACTTTCGCTGCGTGAACTTACAGGACTCAACAGTTTGTCACATATTGTGCTCGAGTCCGACTGAATAACTATGGATGGCAGCTGTAAAGACATTTTTGCCACTGAAGTTGGAATCATTAACCTGTCCAGTCCCTTCTCATCACACTTAGTGATGCTCTTCGTCGGGACAAGAGATGGAACTAATAATACTGGTAAAGGGGTCTTGTCCAAATCACTCATTTCATTTTTCAAAAATACTTCCAATTCTTTAGCACTCTTTAAATCCACGTCTTCTATTCTCTCCTCTAGATGGTCGGTACTAATCCCTTCATCGTTTGATTCCAAAAGCGGGTCGTCTGATAAAGTTTCCGAATCTGAACGGCCGCGGCAATGTCTTTTTTGCTCATTTGGATTGTTAGTCACCGAAGTGCCTGGGGAAGGATTTGAATTATTTTTAAGCAATGGTGAAGGTCTACGATGTGCCAGAGCAGGATGGAGACTCGTAGGTCCCGATCCGGGGTCCTCCATTTCAGATGGACACAATGGATTATTAGAACCGCATCTTGATGGACCCGGACTCGCCATCGAGCTGTATCCGGAGGAGCTTAGATTGGAGTCAGATATAGTTCGATCACCGCGAGTACAGATAGAAAAGGGGCTCAAATAACACATCGTGGAAGGACCCGGTGGTGCTAACGATTGCCGAGGAGCTCTAGTAGCCGGTGAAACAGAGTCAGCGTCCGATTCCGCTTCGCTCATATTGCAAGTGATTGTTATAAGCGGAGGTGCCATGGCGAGATCTAGAGATGATGGTTTTTCGAATTCTTTAAGGAGTCGTTTCTGTTGTTGCTTGTTTGGGAAGTGAAAGCTTGTTTCTCCTATTGAGGCGCGCTGGGGCGGTGGTGATCCGGTGAACATGAGGCCAGTGGGGTAGTGGCGGGTGGGGGAGGGTTGCTCTACAATGAGGAGAGGTATGATGAGCTTAGGATGAGAGGGACTGAGGTCGCGAGGAGACGCCGTGGCTCGCCCACAACTACTGCTCAGTTCTATGTCACTATCGTGGCTCTGAGTCAGAGGACTCGGGGAGTCATCTGTCATTTGTGTGGAAGGCGTCGGCGTATCTCGACCAATTGGGGATAGCCTCACCTAAAATAAAACAAACAGAAAGAGATAGTTGATTAGTTTATTGGCTGCTGTAGTGTCGACGTGCCCTATGTAAAGTACTTTATCTGAAAATCTGTGTCTTTACAAAGAGGAACTCAGTTGGAGTTTTAATGAAAGGGATGAAATGTACAGTACTTAACAGAAGGCTTATCGAGGTAATATATCAGAATATAAGACTACCTTAAGTTTGAGTGCATTTCCGCTCGCATTGGCTCGTGAGAATCCCGCTGGTCCACCGAGAACCCCTTCCTGGCCCAAGACAGATATATTCTGACTAGGAACTTCATCGTCCTCGTCTTCGGACTGACTCAGAGGTATTTCCAATGAAATATGATCGTCACTCATGTCCATACCCAAGTCCTCATAATCAGTGGTAGACGGTTGGCTTCTATGCATTATGGGAGTTAAAGCTGGCGATGGTAAAGGTGTAGGCAGTTCTCTTATAGGAGAGAGGCACTTGTTGATGGAGTTGGGAATTTCCAGTAGAATAGTCGGGGGGTGTAGCAGGTTGCAACCGGAGATGTTGGCTTTATGGGCAGTCAATACATCGAGAACGGGAACTTCAATCGTCGTGCTTTGGGAATTGGACTGCCTGTAGTAGATGGGAGAGTCAGGAGCACCGCTCGATACTGAAACAGGAGTGTGAATGGACGATGAAGAAGAATCATCGTCCCCAGCGATGTCGTCTTGTGGACTAGAAGCAGATGGCGTTGTCGAGGGGCTAACAATGATCGATGCGGGCATACTTAAGCCGGTGGACGTAGATGAAAAGTTTCTAAACATTGCCAGTATAGAATCAGCGCTAGATATTTTGTTGGCGCGTCCTGCGAACTTACGCAAACCCATCCCAGGTAAGGCAGTTTCCAAGCTAGACATGGAGTCACTGCCCTGGTTGCTAGAGTTGCTGTGTGGCGAGCGCATGTCGGCGGCAGGAGACGGCGGAGTGCTGGCGGACTTGGCTCTGGTGTTCTGGTTAACGGATAAGCCTCCACCCATTTCTATTTCCGAGCCAGAACTCATTTCGGCTGATACTTTATTGAGAAGCCTCGCAAATGTGACTTTCTTCTCTAGCTTGGGATCGTTGAGTTGGCGCATGTCCGTTGAGGTGCTGGGTACAGACATGTCGCCATTGCCAAAGCTGGTTTCTTGGCGCTCCCGCCCGGCCGAGCCCAACTTGCTATCTTCACTGTCCTTGACTCTCCTCTCACTCATCTGAATGAGCTCTCCCATGCTAACTTTGCGTGCATGATTTTGACTTGACGATGGGTTTATTAACTGCTGGAGTATTTGCTTCTTTTCCGCGGCATTTTTCTTTGTTGGCGTTGAGTTGTTTCTTTTCTTCCGTGGTGATGGAGTACCTAAACGTTTAGACAATCTGTATAACTTGGCAGTAAGACAAATGGGTCTAAACAAATTCTGTGGGGTTTCAAAACAACCACAAAGGCGTTTGAATAGAGTTATAAGATGCTTCGAAAGTTACTAGTTGGAAATCACAAAACCCTATCAATTGATTACTATATGAAGGATCATTAATATAAAAATATCCCCCCCTGTCACAGAAATAAAAGGTGTTGAAAATACTAATATTTTGTTAACGAAACCGTTTAAAATATCACGAATCACACACAGAAAAAATTGAAAACACACATGTTGAAAGTGCAGAAGCAAGAGGAAGAAAAACGTTTGATAAAGTTGAATAAAAGTAATTGAGAATATTTTATTTTACACATCGGACAATTAAAAGTTGTTCCAATCTTAATTTAATATATGTTTAAATATATTTATGTACATTAAAATATTTGTTATAAAGAAAATTTACAAGAAATCATCAGAAAATACTTGAATGTATGATGCATTCCTTATATTATTTTATGCATTCTATTTAATTTGACTAAATTTATTACAAGAATACGGAAACAGGACACAACAGATTGACCATGCGTTGATATTAAAATTAAAATAAGGATATTCAGGGTATTTTTTACTATTTTAGAAAATGCACAAAATTACAAACAAAGGAATGCAAAAAGAACGACGTGCTCTCAAAACACAGACAAAAAGATTACGTTTTAAGCAATAGAATTTAGAGTGGGCGGAAAGTGGCTCCCTTCATTTTAAAAAACGTTGTCTTCCCCAAAAAACCTTTTACCAGATCGTATTAATTTCAGGTTTAACATTTGCTAAGCAAATTATTTTTTAACTACTGCTAAAGCCACGTCTCCTGCGAACTTTTTTCCGAAACATTACACAAAAAACCATACACAAAAACATTTGTTTTCATACACATTCCGTTTCCTGCTAAAATGATGAGTTCTAGAATAATCTTTTAAATGTACTACATAGTTTTATAGGTTCGAATAAAATATCATTTTTTTATGAAAAAAGAACAATTAGTAAGAAGTATTTTGTGAAAACCACTAATGCAGTCAATGAATTTGTTTATCACGATGGAGAAATATGCATATAACACGACTTTCTTAATATGCACAAAATTAATGAAAAACACTTTTTATTAGTTAAGGAACAACTATTTCAGTCACAGGAGAAGCAAAATCACGCATTTTAATTCATGTTCAAGTTTATGTTTTTGTATGGCTTAGGTTGGTTTTTATTTATTTACGTAAAAAACCCAAACTAAGAACTTATTTTATGTCTGATTAATATATTGTATTATTTATATAGTAGGTTTTATATAGTAGGTTTTAGTTTGGGTTTTTCTTTTAATAATAATAATAATATTAAAAAAAAAATAACAAGAAAAGACCTGTTTGTATGCATATTTACCTCACGAACTACAAACAGTTCTTACAAAAATACGAGGGCTGTAATACTATTAGAAATAGACAAAATAAGAGAATACATAACAGTTAAATACATTATTATTATTACTGATGCATAAGCAAACTTCTTAAAACAATATACTATAATTTCGTTTAGTACAAATAACCTAAAAACCCCTCCCATTTATGATGAAGTACCATCCCGATAGACCTGCACCGTGCGGCAATTTATAAAAATATAAAAATGAAACAAACCCTTCCCACTTTCCCCTCTTCACCCATGAGCGGAATGTTTTCCATCGATGTCGGAAGACAAAAACATTCTATACGCGCACAGAAATGCGTATGGTAACTCCCCTTTGTTTTGTTTTGTTTTTTGTGTAAATGTTTAAATAAATAGTAGCAGGAGACGCGGCTTTAGAACGTACCTGTAACCAGATATACTGAGATTTGTGCTGCCTCTATTTTCCAGTGATTTTTAAAATATCAATTACGAAAATCTTCTATTACTACCGTCTTATTCGAAAAATCTACTTACTTACCTTCATTTTAAAGGATGGTCGAAGGAGAGAGCTATTTCAGATGCTGGAGCCAAAGTTAATACGTTTCAGTAGCCAATTAGTTTGACAAAGAGATTCATGTTTGAAGATGAGTATGGGTACTTATCTTTTAACTATTATGTACGAATCTTGAATCCTGAAACCACATTCAGGTCTTTTATAAAAAAATCGTAAGGAAATTCACAAAACTGTGACGTGGTTTAAACCAATCTAACAAAATGTTTTGCTACAAGAAGTGTAACTGTCGGATACATTAGGGATCAGGAGAAAAGAAGTCGCCACAAGCCGCCAGGAAGGAGAAATAAACATATAGTAGAAAATAGAGTAGTAGAAGGGCAGGTACAGGTACAGCATTCCACATCAAGTGATAAAGCCAGTCAGAGTGGTGCAGCGCAGAAAGTAGTGATTGATGCTAGACTCCACAACACTTTGCTTGGTTCTGGCTATTTTTTGATGTTGCGGTTTTTTGATCTAGATCACGGAATGATCACTTTTCATTTCCAATAGTTGTGTATTTTCTGTGAATATCAATCTTCCACTCAGCGATGTTTCAGTTATGGTGTAATTTTCAGGTCTAATGGTAGAAACTAAATAAAACCATTTTGATTATAGAAAATGCGAATGTATGGAAGATAGTAGGAAAGTGACAATGGTCCGACATTTGGAACTGTTAAACAATTGGGAAGGTTTGGACAAGGAATCGGAAGGCAATAAGAAAACAGCAGAAAGTAACTCATGTTCATCACATAGCACAATGCGGTGGTTGATATGTTAATGCATCTCAAACCATTTTAAATCTTGAAAATATTTCTACTTCAAAGTGGAATAAGATGAATAAGTCTCGGAAAATCCAAATCTGTTACAGCAATTTTGGTCAAGTAGTTAATATGAAGATGTCAAAGGTCCGAAACGGGATCTGGAGCGCTATTCTGTCTTTTTTTTAAATTTTAATTTTTATTTTTATATGAATACCGCACAAGAGTCCCAACTGCTCCCAACCGTCTGGAGCCAATGAGACTATGGCACCCCCAATTGGAGAATGTTGTGAGGCTGAAGGTATTGGGGAGGAGAAGGAGAAGGGAAAGAGGAAGGTGGGTAAATTCCTGGCTATTCAGAACTGGTCACCAAAAATGGCTAAAAGTCATTTCAAGCAACGTTTCAATTCTGAATGGTGGTCTTTCACCAGGGCGATACTGAGAGTATCTTCCACTCTGGAACGTCCGCAAATATACTACATATTATATTTAAATGGGTTAATTGTGAAACAGCACAAATAAATTAAATAAAATTGACTTGCGCACGCCGGGATTTGAACCCGCGACCTTTGGATTCGTAATCGAGAGCCTTACCCCTCGACCACAGAGGTCATCTTTAAGCCTGAGGAAAAGGATAAGGAATCTTCCTTAAAAATAACGGATATGGGGATCCAGGTTAAAAAATCAGGAAAATTTGAGAAAAAAAAACATCAAAAACGAACAAGAACCAAGCAAAGAACGTCCGTGAGAGTCGGTGAACACTGAACAGTGGACTTCTAGTGGTTTTCGCCGGTTGCTGGGGTGCTGGTGCCTGGCTTGGTCTTACGTCTGGGCGGCGGGCGGAGCAGGTCGTCCAGGCTGAAGGTGCGCGCGGCGGGCACGGGGCCCGGACTGAGGCTCAGAATGGATGGCTTGCGGATACCAAGGCGGTTGAAGAGTGAGGCGCGAGTGGGGCCCGCGGGGCCAGTGCTGGCGGCGCTGGGCGTGCTGACGGCGAGCGCGGCGGCACCCTGGCACAGGGCGGCCTCGCGTGCCGACTGCCGCAGCGACAGGTGGTTGGCTAATAATCAAACAAACAAATATAATGCTCCATTACAACATTCTGGCAGAGAACAAAGGGAGAAGTACAGCTAGGTTCACACTATAATAATGCTCCATTACAACATTCTGACAGAGATCAAAGGGAGAAGTACAGCTAGGTTCACACTATAATAATGCTCCATTACAACATTCTGAAAGAGCACATACGGAGAAGTGCAGCTAGGTTCACACTATAATATTTCATTGTTTTAATGCCTGCATTAGGTATTTATGACACAGAAAGGCACAGAATTCAGAACTAAACTTAGAACTTATCTTTTTAGACAATCATATCCATAAATTTAAGAAATGTACCCATAAATTGCTTAGCTAAGCTAGCCGGTTAGTGCGCAAATGCGTTCACAGTCCGCAACACTGTGATGATCCAAAAGTTTAAAAAATAAATAAAAAATGTTAATATCTATTAAAAACTTCTTATGCTTTTTAAAGTCATTTTATAAATATTTTCCAGTCCTAAAAATTATAAATATTTCAAATAAATACGTATTAATAACTATTCTTGTGCCACCGATCTTCATGTAACATCAATAGAAAAGGAGGATAAAATAGCAGCTGTAAAAATATCATCTCTACACATACATTTTCTAATAAAACTGTGTTCATCTGAAGCGACCTGCCAGGTAAGTATGTTTTCCTGTATCTGTTTGTACATAATTAGATAAAGAATAGGAAGTAATATTTGTACAGCGCTCTTGAGGTGATTTTTCACAAAAAACGGCGCTATACAAATCATCCAATTATTATTATTATCATTGTCATTATAAGGCTGTTTTCTCCGAACAAGAATAAGGGGGAAATTATTACGAGTAATCCAGCGACTCGCTGTCCGAATCCTTAAATTAATTATTATTATTATCATTGTCATTATATGGCTGATTTCTCAGAACAAGAATAAGGGGGAAATTATTACGAGTAATCCAGCGACTCGCTGTCCGAATCCTTAAATTAATTATTATTATTCTCATTGTCATTATATGGCTGTTTTCTCATAACAGGAATAAGGAAGAAATTATTATTCGCTGTCCGAATCCTTAAATTAATTATTATTATTATCAATGTCATAATAAGGCTGTTTTCTCCAAACAAGAATAAGGGGGAAATTATTACGAGTAATCCAGCGATTCGCTGTCCGAATCTTTAAATTACTCTAAAAGACATCTTTCGAAACCACAGTGCATTTTCAAAGTTTTTGCATTACACATTACTGTACAATTTTTTATAACGCCCCAGATTTGTAATTGTAATTTTATAAAATACGCACAAATAATAAAAATAAAAAATACATATATCAACATGTTTCGCGAATAATGGTTCGTTCATCAAAATTAAAATGACATACAGGTCTAATAGATATAAATGTACCATTTTTTCCTATTTCAAAAGCACTAATTTATCTAATCCACTGTAGACCCGGGGTAGCATTTGGTTGTAAAATTTCTAAGCCTTTATTTATAGGAAAATGAATATTGTTTGCAGCGTCAAATATTTGGGACATATTATCCCAGATGACTTGAAGGACACTGAGGAAATCGAGTGATAAAGGAGAGCAATATCCGTTAGAGCAGGCGTTTTCATCTTTGCAGCGCAAACGTTAAAAGAAGACTGTTCAACACATTCTGCACATCTCTGTATACGTTAGAACTGTGGGTACATTACACTGCATCCCAATGGCAAACGATAAAAGTCACCTACAATAATACATATCGCCAACATTCCGTCTACCAAGGTACTGCAGCGCTACAGAAATGTTGCTGGAAGGACGAGTGCACTTTTTCAGGGAACTTCTCCGCCACCGCATGGGAAGCCTATGGTGCAGAGTACGCCAATCCAAGAATAGTATCATTACTGCCATGGCTGGATGGATGGAGTCTCCCTTTACGGCCCCTTGGAGACGGGAGATCGACAAATATCCACCATAAACTTTAATATAATAAAAAAAAAATTCTCTCTTAGGGAATGAACTTATTTTGCTTTTTTTTACTTCTTCCAATAATCTTTTTCCAATTTTTGTTCCTCTTATTTTACGTACCTATTGTTATTTATTTGTTTGTATTATTATCACTTACGGAACGTATTGCATTGCACTACCCCTGCATACCTTCTCGAATAAAGTACTATTATCACTTATGGAACGTATTGCATTGCTGTACCCCTGCATACCATCTGGAATAAAGTACTATTATCACTTATGGAAAGTATTGCATTGCTCTACCCCTGCATACCTTCTGGAATAAAGTACTATTATCACTTATGGAACGTATTGCATTGCTGTACCCCTGCATACCTTCTGGAATAAAGTACTATTATCACTTATGGAACGTATTGCATTGCTCTACCCCTGCATACCTTCTCGAATAAAGTACTATTATCACTTATGGAACGTATTGCATTGCTGTACCCCTGCATACCATCTGGAATAAAGTACTATTATCACTTATGGAAAGTATTGCATTGCTCTACCCCTGCATACCTTCTGGAATAAAGTACTATTATCACTTATGGAAAGTATTGCATTGCTCTACCCCTGCATACCTTCTGGAATAAAGTACTATTATCACTTATGGAACGTATTGCATTGCTGTACCCCTGCATACCTTCTGGAATAAAGTACTATTATCACTTATGGAACGTATTGCATTGCTCTACCCCTGCATACCTTCTCGAATAAAGTACTATTATCACTTATGGAACGTATTGCATTGCTGTACCCCTGCATACCATCTGGAATAAAGTACTATTATCACTTATGGAAAGTATCGCATTGCTCTACCCCTGCATACCTTCTGGAATAAAGTACTATTATCACTTATGGAACGTATTGCATTGCTGTACCCCTGCATACCTTCTGGAATAAAGTACTATCATCACTTATGGAACGTATTGCATTGCTGTACCCCTGCATACCTTCTGGAATAAAGTACTATTATCACTTATGGAACGTATTGCATTGCTGTACCCCTGCATACCTTCTGGAATAAAGTACTATTATCACTCATGGAACGTATTGCATTGCTGTACACCTGCATACCTTCTGGAATAAAGTACTATTATCACTTATGGAACGTATTGAATTGCTGTACCCCTGCACACCTTCTGGAATAAAGTACTATTATCACTCATGGAACGTATTGCATTTCTGAAAACGACAAAAATAATTTTCTGATTCTGATTCCAGATCATGCTTAAATCCACCCGCAATAACAATGGAGATCACCATGAGAACGAAATCCAGCAGAAGACTCCTCAACAAGTCAAGAAATTGCAGGAAATTAAAACCAAAGATGGAGGTAGAATTTCCGCAAAAATTCCCAGAAGGAGCCATTGGCTACGACATAAACCTCATAACCAATGAGGTGTTTTTGGTTTTCCCAAGAGTACCATCCCCGACGCCCGGACCTAGCACGGAGACAAAAACCATGATGGAGGAGGAATGGAAAAGAGCACCGGCTGCAAAACGTCCCCACTCGCCACCCAAACCCAAATATAACCTCGTACATAAAAATAAGTACGAGACACTCCAAGAGGTAGGCGACGACAAGTCGGCCTATACGGCACCGCCTCCAAATAAACGCTTAATAAGTGGTCATGACCATAGGTAACATGACACACGGGCAAATCACCGAAGAGGTGAAAAAGCACATAGGTACCGCGACGTTCAACTTCCGGTACAACAAGGGCGGCAAAATCAGCGTCGTGGTGAGCTCAGTAGAAGCCCACAGACAGCTGACAACCGCACTCAGGGGCGAAAAGAAGGCATTCCACAACTTCACTACAGAGGCAGATAAATTAAAGAAAAGAGTTATAAGAGGGCTGCCCGAAATACCCACAGAAGAAATTATGGAAGATCTGGAAGCGCACGGCTTCCCAGCCCAAACGGTGATCCAGATGACTACCCCGGGGTCTGAATACCCACTCTACTTGGCCCACTTCGGCCAAGAAACAAACATGGGCCACATGAGGGCCACAGTGGTCTACCTGTGTCATTGCAGAATCTCAATGGCCAAGTACAGGAGTAAACACCTGCAATACGGCACCCAATGCCACAGATGCCAAAATTCGGACACGGGTCCAGAAATTGCGCTCACCCAGTACGCTGTGTGAAATGTGACGGAGCACATCCCACAGCAGATTGTGCCAAAACAACTCGAGAAGAGCCGGCCAAATGCTGCAACTGTGGTGGAGAGCACCCAGCCAAGAAAGTGGCATAGCAGCCCTCCAACAAAGGCAGAACAACGCCCAAAGGCGTAGAGTCCCGGAGCCTAGGGCTCAAATACCGACGGCCAGATTAGACGGCCGATCCTGGGCAAATGTAGCAAGCGGGGGAGCACCAATCCAACCTGAACCGGAACAGCGCAGAGAGCCTCAGCCAGAAAATAGGCAAAGACCTACAACCGCAAACAACTCGGATGACGAAGACATAATGTCACTCCTCCGAGGACTCATCAGAGTACGCGGAAGATTCGCGACCTGCACTTCGAGAACCGAAAAGATGATCATCCTCATGGAACTCCTCACGGAGACCATCAAAGGATAGACGAGCTCCAGAACAGCAACACCAGCGAAGAAAATTAACATGTTTTCTTTCCCATTTTTTCCCTTAGGAACCTACGATCACGGAAAAGAAAGAGGATGCAACCAATGATGAAAAAATGCTTTTTCCCATTTTTTTCCCACA